>CAJHQQ010001173.1:0-111136 GCA_905132885.1 Moricandia moricandioides
TATCAAGTTGTCATTAAATAGTGAAGCTCTTCAATAATAATTGATCATTAGTTTCTTTATTCTAAAGTGAAGTCATTTTTATTTACTTTTTGTTGTCCTCTGCTTTTTTTTTTTTCCTCTGCTTTTCTCTTTGTCGTCTTTGCTTGAGAAAGCAAAAGCTTACTTGAACAAAAACCATCATCGACTCCAATAATACGACGACTGTGATGATGAACAACACGATCTCCGAGGCTGAGTACACGAGGGCCAAAACTTCAGTATGGTGGGACATAGAGAACTGTGCAGTTCCCAAGGGTTGTGATGCTCATGGGATCGCTCAGAAGCTAAGCTCATCGCTAGAGAATTTGAACTACTGTGGTCCACTCTCTATCTCTTCATATGGCAACACAGATCTCATCCCTAAAGCTGTTCAACATGCTCTTTCCTCCACTGGAATCTCTCTTAACCACGTCCCCTCAGGTTAAAATCTCTTGTTCTTTATAATAAAAATATAAATTATGGATCGGAATGGACTATGTAGTTAGAGTTTAAGTTCAAGATGTGTTTATGTTGTTACGGACACTAACACCATACTAGATGCGCATTATGTTGAAACGGATCAGATGTCTAACCATTCGCTTAGTGTATATTGTCCGTTTTGGGATTAAGTCCTCGCGGATTTGTATTGGGTCGGTTATTCAAAAGCCTCGTACTAAATGGAGTTAGACTATATATATGTATTAGATTTTTCTTTGTTTTAAGAGTAACTTCAATGAAGGTTTCTAGTTCCGGAGTTCTCAAAATACATATATATGTATATTTATATTAGTATCCAAAAGTTCTTTGCATAGATATTTTAGGTTGGAACACATATATGTATTTTGAAAATTTCGGAACTAGAAATTTCTGTTGGAGGTGCTCTGATGCCAGAGTTGGATTGCTTATTTACTCTTAACATTTTATTTATTGCAAGGGTTTGGATTTGAGTGAGTCTCAAGTGTTTTGGGTTCTTGAACAGGAAGGAAAGATGCTAGTGATAAGAAGATTCTGGTGGATATGTTTTTGTGGGTGGTGGAGAATCCTCCTCCGGCTAATATAATGCTTATCTCCGGTGACATAGACTTCTCTGATGCTCTTCACCGGCTGAGAATGAAGAGATACAACATTCTTCTCGCACACCCTCAAAACATTTCACCTTCCCTTGTTGCTTCTGCTAAGACCTCATGGCTCTGGAGAAGCTTATTAGCAAGTGGAGGTTCTCTCACCCCCTGTGAAGATGTTTCTGAACATGTTTTATCCACACAACCGGTGGATTCAGGGTCTGGTTCTATTAAGGATGCGCGGAATAAACTCAAAGGAATAAATGTCCCAAAAGCACCAAATCAGCTCTTGGTAAAGGAGACTAAAGGAAAGAAGCTTCAGAAGAAATGTAGTGAAAGTGTTCAAGACAATGACAAAGAGTCTTTGAAGTGCTTGGAGAAGCAGAACAAGAAAATGATGGAGACTATTACAACATCTGAAAGAAGTGTAAGAGATTTGGACAAGGATGATGTAGCTCCTCTCAATGTGGATCATGTCTTCAATGAACTAAGCCGCGGCTTTCAGGGGACCAAAGAAGTGAGGTAATTTCCAGTTGTGCCTCTCAAAATGTCACATTTTAATTAGATTCTGATCTGAATGTGAGAATATAAAACTCTTACATTGGAAATATCACCGATATATAAAGGGTTTGGACCAATCTACATACTGTCAACTGATTCTAAGTTAGAAGTTTAGGAAATTTTAACACTCATAATACTTTTTGTAACAGGGAGTATTTTGATGCAATCCCCATGAAAGTAGAACCTACACAAAATGAGATTGTGGTCAAGGAGTTGGAAGACATGCTCAAACAAGGCTTGCAAATAATGCCAAGTGAGCAAGAAAATGCACTAGCAGGCCTGAGTGAGAATCTCAAGGAGGACATGAACAAGAAAAAGAAGAATAAGAGGAAAAAGAAGAAGAGTAGAGTGATTAAAGATAAAGCTGAACCATATGTTTGCAGTATTTGCAGTGTCATTTGTGATAGTCCTGCCATGTTCGAGTCTCATCTTAAGGGTCCTAAGCATGCTGCTACTATTGAGAAGCATGCAGAGGTAAGCTGATGAGTCTGTTTCTGCCTTATCTCTAGTCTCTCAATGTGAAATCAAAGGTTTGATGATAACATTATTATTGAAACAGGCTCTTCTTGATGATAAGAAAATACAAGAGGATACTATTCAAGATAGTGGTCTCTCGTTAGATGGAGAGGCACCTGAGAACATCGACTACTTAGATAAGCAAAGGAAGGAGATGAGAGAGAGATGTGGCATCTATGAATGGAGTGTTGGAGAATTTTCTCAAGCTTTTGAAGAAGTGCTAGAGGAGAATGATTACAAAACTCTTCCAAGTGAATTCACTGAACTAAACTCCCAGTTTTGGAGCCCTAAAGAAGCTAGGTAAACTTTCAACTTGGACTTTCTTAAGTAAATTGAAGTGTTTCTCATTATTTGTTTTTGTGTTTCTACAGAGAATGGATTGATACCATTTTCAACACACCAGAACTTTCACAAGATGCAAATTTAAACCGTGAGTTTGAGAGTATACTAAACCAAAGCCTAGAGTTGAACTCAGGCGACTCTGCAGGAGACACTGAGCAGCCAGAGGAGTTCAAGGACAAGGTGACTAAAGATAAAGCTGAACCTGAAGCATATGTGTGTAGCATTTGCAGTGTTGTCTGCGTTTGTCCAATAGTCTTTGAGTCTCATCTAATGGGTAGAAGGCACGCTGCCAAGTTAAAAAAACATGCAGAGGTGAGTTGAGTAGTCTTTGGTTTTAAAGCTTAAGGTAAATTTTGAATGAGTCTCACTAGCTGAGTACAGGTTCTCTTTGATGATAAGAAGATTCTAGAAGAAAGCCTTAAAGAAAAAGATCATCCAAGAGACGCACAAGAGAGTATCAAAGAAGGTCAAAACAGTAAAGAACGAGTAGGTAATGAGAGTGTACAGATCCCAAGTGCTGAGTTTCAAGAACCTAAAGAAGCAAGGTGATGTACTAACTTGGTCTTGTTTTGTTTAGCTTACTGTTTTGTCTGATAGTTGTGGCTATTCTCCTTTTTAAATAAACAGGGAGAGAGCTGACTCAACCGTCAAGAGGTTTGAACTTTCACTAGAGGATACGTCAAAGCAGACGGTGGTTGAGGCTGCAGGAAGCGCATCTGAGCGTGTGGAGCACGTTAGGGTTTGTGACTGGTGCAATGTGACGTGCACTTCCCAAATGGATTTTTATTCTCATATGACAGGTAAGAGGCATGCTGCCACTGTTAAAAAGTATGAACCCGTTGTGAAGAAGCAAGGTGCCGTGGTGAAGAAGCAAGCTGGGACCAAATTTGCTCAGCTTAGGAAGAATGGGCCTTAAGTGGGCCTTTGTATTTTCCCGCCCTTAATAAACGGGCCCCCCTCACACTATCCAGTGACCAGTGTCATGGGAAGACGAACAAAATAGTGTGATTAGTGGGCCTCTTAAGGTTCGTCATGATGGGGTTTATTTAAATAAATGTATGTATTTTTCAAATAAAAGACTTGTAGATCTATCTTGAGTTGGATTAATTTTTCTTGCATGCGTTTGGAATCACATACTGAAAATATCATAACTACTAGAACGTTTGAACGAGATTCTACTTGTTAAATAAAATAATGTGATGAATCACACATGCATATATGCAGAATTGTCAAACTATATTATTTTTATGTTCAAGCATATGATATTTTGGGCTACAACATATCATGGGTGTTTGACAAATTCAACAGGGAAGGTTGAAGGTACTATATCCCCAAACTTCAAAAAGGGAAAATGGGAAGAATAGACAGGAAAAAGAGAAAAGTAAGAAATAAAAAAAAAAATAATAAGTTCCTAGATATTTCCTCACTTTTATAATAGATGATCTTTTAGCTTATGTACAAATATTAAAAAATTTACATTTCTCTAAAAAATGTATTCCTCTAAAAAATATTTTTAAGGATATATTTTAAAATTTATTCAACCAACTATAAAAGAACTGTAAAATTTTATTGGTTGAACAATTTCTAAGAAAGTTAAAATTAACTTTAAAATCTCAAAACATACCTTAAAACTTCAAAACATTATACTTTGATACGTTTTCCATTTCATTATATATGATGTTTTAGATATTTTATTATTATTTTATAATAGAAAATGTTTTCATATGTCTTGGTGACTTTAACTTTTCAAAACTAATCAATTATATTTTTACTATTATGTTTATAATTAAAATATATTGATTTTAAATTATATTTTTAATGATTAATAAAAAACTATTTTTTTAATATGTGTGCAAATAAGCAAAACTTCAAGTATTATGACACAAATGGAATATAACATAAACCTACTAAAACATAATATGTGGAATTTTCATGTTTACAACATTATTTAACATTATTGATGTCATTATTCGTCTTTACCTTCACTAAAGAAATATATATCTACAAACACTTTCTTTACTAAAAGACAAAACACTCTTAGATTAATTAGAATCTTAAATTGCACATTCCAAAATCCTACACCACGCATCAACTTTAAATTTTAGATTAATTAATTCTAGGGTTATATTTATTTTTTTCCTAAATAAAAATGAAAGTAAAAAAAGTTAAGATAAACATGAAAAATGATATTAAGAATGTGGTATTTTAAACAGTTTTCCTTAAAAATTCTAATTTGTCTGCCACATAAAAATAATTATATATTTTAAGAATTTTCATTATTATTCAGAATGTTACACTGCTAATGTTGTTTTAGGAAAAAGAAAAGGATAGTGAAATATATTGACCGTTTAGTATAATTTTGTTTTTTTAACAATATGTAAATATCCACGTTTATTGCTACGAGATAATATTTCGTCAAGACTAATCCAAAGACTTTTGAACTCAAAACTTCGTCTTGGGTCGTTCCGAGTCGTTTCCGCGTTAAGTCGTTGTCCTTTTTTTTTTTTGATCCCTTCTTTAACCATCTCTTCATCTTCATCTTCATCTTCATCTTCATCTTCATCTTCATCTTCGTTCTCCTCTACTCTACTTCTTCGCCCATCCAGGTAACCTCTCTCTCTCTCTCTCTCTCAGTTCCTTTGTGCTCAAATTCAGAATTTTAATCCTTCTCTCCGTCTGGTAGTTCCTGTTCTGTTCCAATCTTTGTTGTCTGATAATTACAGAAAGTATCTAACTTTTTGTCTCTTTGGCCACATCACTTGTCTCTGCACCATTATTTTCAAACACTCTCCTTTTGATATAATACTATTTGCGATAAGAACAAGTGCAATCAATGAATCTTAGCTTTTCTTTATTCGTTGATATTCTTCTTACCGTAGCGTATATGTTTTGTCTTGCCACTTGATGAACTTCAAAGCTTTAGTATCTCAAAACCCTTTTTTTTTTAATCTTACTCTTGTTGTTTAGCTTCCAAGTTAGAACCAAAGCATCAAATCTTGACCACTGTTTTGTTTCTGCAGGAAAGTTTATTACTTTACCAATTCCAAGTATTCGTTTGTCTACTAAGTTTTTAAGAGACAATGTTTGGTTCGAAGAACTCACCAGCAAAGCTCCCCAAGCACAACTCTGCTGATCCTGGATTCCACAAACCAAACCCCTTCGATTCAGATGAAGATTCTGACAACAAACTTAACCCCTCCAAGAGAACTTCCTCTGAACCCTCTTTAGCTATCATGACAAACCCTTTTGATGAGGTTGAGAATAGTTCATCCAAGCAGTCCTTGACTTCTAACTCTAGACACCACTACAAGAACAGTTTTAGGGATTCAGGAGGTATTGAGAACCAGTCTGTTCAAGAGCTTGAAGGTTATGCTGTGTACAAGGCTGAAGAGACTACAAAGTCTGTACAGGGTTGTCTGAAAGTAGCTGAAGAGATAAGGTCAGATGCTACTAGAACTTTGGTCATGTTACATGACCAGGGTGAGCAAATCACGAGGACGCATCATAAAGCTGTTGAAGTAGATCATGATCTCAGTAGAGTAAGCTCATCTCTTGTTTTCTTCTCTTCTTCCTTGATTGATTATAGGATGAGAGGATGTTTGTTTATGCTTTGATTCTCAGGGTGAGAAGCTGCTTGGAAGCCTTGGAGGTATGTTTTCAAAGACATGGAAGCCGAAGAAGACTCGCCCTATCAATGGTCCTGTCATAACTAGAGGTTTGCTTCTTGGTTTATTCTTGCAGCTATTTTTCCTTTTTTTACTAATTGCATGACTCCCATTGTGTGTGTGTGTGTTAGATCACTCACCAACGAGAAGAGTTAACCACTTAGAGAAAAGGGAAAAACTGGGACTGAGCCTAGCACCAAAAGCACAATCAAGAACCAGAGAACCGCTTCCTGAATCAGCTGATGCATATCAGAGAGTGGAGGTTACCACTTCTCTTCCCTTTTATTTTTCCTTTCAGAGGAACATTACTATACTCTCGCATATGAGATGAAGGACCGGTCTTAAGATTTTGAGGTGATAGATAATTTAGTAAGGATTTATACAAATTTGGGGGACTATATATATAATGTTTCTTAAAATTTTGGAGACCATATGCCAATGCTTCACTAGCCTATGCTCAGGACCGACCTTAGATGAGTGTTGCATGAACATGATGCAAATGCACAAAGATCCAAACCTGAGACATTGATGAAGAGAGAAAGCTAGCTTCTAACATTTGTGTAATAACAGTTCTGTAATGTTACTTAATTTATACTTGTTTATGACAGATGGAGAAAGCTAAGCAAGACAATGGGCTTTCAGATTTGAGTGATCTACTGGGGGAACTAAAGAACATGGCAGTTGACATGGGAAGTGAAATCGGAAACCAGAACAATGGTCTTGATCATCTTCATGCTGATGTTGAAGAACTCAATTACAGAGTGCAACAATCAAACCAACGTGCCAGCCGTTTGCTCAGGAAGTAGATGAACAGAGTTTTATGTTCATTTACACTGCTTCCTCTAGTATTTCATCTTCCATGAACTAGTTGCTTGTCATTTTACATACGTTTCTGTCTATGTTTATACTGTATATTGATTATGAAAGAACACAAATCTTAATAGAATACAAGCAAACATATACTTTCTCAAGAAAGTCTGACAACAGAAAGATGATGTATGAATCTCAGATTGATATAGCTTAAAAGCATCAGTGCTAACTAAAGATGAGCATACAAAAGTTGGAATCATGTGAAACTATTTACTCTGGTCTCTTCCTGTGGTTTTGGTCACTGGTAGTGGTTAGAAGATGATCCATGATCTTTACTTGTAGGCTTTTTGACCTCTTCTGCATTATTTTATGTACAAGATGTTGAGTTGGGTTTCATCATATCTGACTTTAGAAGATTGTATTTTTACTTAGAAATTTATTAACATACCAAATTTCACAGTTTGGTAAAACATATGCTTTGATATATCCGTTTTTCTTAATTTATGAATTATCCTCCTCATCTTTCGTTTTTTTTAAGTGTCCATTTATTGAAGAATACATTAATTTAGGTCTTTTTCGTATACACAATACATTAATTTATAGTGTTATGAGTTATTGCATATTTATATTAGAATGGTTTTTTCGTGCTTATACTTTTACAAAATAATTAATTTTATATAATTGGTTATATTAATTAGTTATAAGTTTGGAAGAATACTTCTACTTTTCCTCTAATTAATTATAGGAACAAAATCCTGAAATCAAACCTAATATAACATATAGTTTGATAAAAACACATTCATGGTAAAAGTATTCTTATATTCACTTTTAATATCTTTAACTTAATTGTGAAATACCTCTTGATTACAAATAAAAAAGATTTGTTTACTACAAAAAATATATTTTAATGAATTATTGATTAAATTTTTAGTTATTTAAAATGAAAAGAAAAATAAATAATAATTTCGATTTATATGTCACAAAAAGGTTAAAAAAACATCCAAATTCAATATTTTTGCACACAAAAATATAAGAAAAATATGAGATTTTTTTGAGTAAAATATGAGATAATAATTTAAAAAAGCAGATGTGAAGACTTGAACAACACCAACCAAAGTGATTCAAAACATGAAATCTTTAAAAAAAACTGTGAAAGCTACAAGAGAAAAGAAAAATAACACTTTTCATATTAATGAAACAACTAAAAATAGAACATGTACACATCTCTCCATATCAAATACTTAAACCAAATTTAAAACGAACTTACTGAAAATACTACTATGCCCTACCTCATTTTTATTCTTGACACTTAATCCAAACTACGTGACTACCCATGTATATACACAAATGAATATTTCTAACTAACAAAATTGTAATAGTTATTAATATTTCTTCTGTTTAGTTAAGTTTTTATATTATTTGCATTAAACATGTTATTTATGAGTTAATGAGTTGTGATGTTTTGTTGTATTTGATTTTAGAAATATTCAATTTTGTAAAAATATTTGTTTCTAATTTTTTAATAGCGTAGTTAGATTCTTATCATTTCTATAGTTATTTTGGTTCTAATTTCGTATTTTATTTATTTACTTTATTATTGGGGTTTGTGAATTTTTAAAAAATTCAAAAATCACTTATGAAATTTGAAAAATTAGATGTTTATTTATATAAAGATATGAGCATGTATATATTATAAGGTTAACCGTACCGATTGGAACCGTCTGTTGCTAGGCCACCATAAAAAACATCTTAATTATTTCAATATTTTCGCATACTTTTACATTAAAAAATAAGGAAAACATGATAAAATTTTAAGCAAAATATGAAAACAATATATATTATTTTACATAGAAAACATGAAAAAAAAATATGGAATAACAACTTAGCAAAACAAATGTAAAAATTTGAAGTAACGAATAGTTTATAAGATGAATTTAATTATGAGATAATAAGTTAATAAATTTCTTATAATATACTTTTATCGAATAGTGATGGAGTATATCTATACTATTAAAACAACAACCTTTTTTTACATCTCCTTAATTCGATTTATATATTACAAGTTTGCCACTCATATATTTGTGGTAATATGACTATTTAATCATTATTAAAAACCATAAAAGTTATTTTAGTCAGGTTAATATTTTGTAAAGCGATTAGTTCAGTTAATATCTAATCTCGAATCCACTATCTCTTCCCACCCCTTTGTATTTATAAATATTTTAAATCTAATCTATTAAAATAGAGTCATATTTTTTATCTACTTACAAATAGTTTAGGTTGAACCATTACATTTAACTAGCATTTCTATTATTTTTACTTTTACTAACTTAATTATTATTAAATATATACACTAGGCTAAAATTAAGAACTAAATAACTATTCTATTTTTTTCAAAAAATAATCAATTCAATTTATATTAATATTAAATTTGAATAACTAATTAATTATATTTTATTTACTAATATAAAAAAAATTATTTATCTTATAGATAGATTATTAAAATTAGATATATATATATATACATATATATATATATATATGCATATTTGATAAAATAAATATTAATAATTAGTTACTATGAATATTTAATGATATAATGGAACATATTATTATTGACTATTCCAACAAACATGTAAATTTTTTATCAAAAATAAAACCAATTGAACAATATAAAACACATTTTAAACCATAAGAAAATTCATTTGAACTAACGTATTATTTCATTTGAACTATAAGAAAATTCACAAAATAGACCATATCATCAAAAAAATTGTATTCAAAAGTTTACATAATTGAGTTATCGAAATTAAGATCTACTGTGGTCTAAAAATTGTTAGAACAACAAAAAATTTTCTTCACAAAATCTACCATATTTTTGAATTCTATACAAAAGATTCATATGTGAACAATTCTTAAATAATACTTGGAGAGAATATGTAGAAGATCATGAATCATATCGCCTAAATATTCGAATATTGTATTACTTACTACATTCACAATCTCCAATTACATATATTCCTAAAACTAATCTACCTACAAAATATTTACAAAATTCATGATTTATAAACTATTTCAAACTCCGATTACTATTGTGATTCTTGATATTAATGTATCTAAAAGCCAACTAGGTGTTTTCCTACACAATATATAGTAATAGTTTTTTAAAATTAAATTATATTTAATAATAAAATTTATTATTACTTTAGATTTTATTATTTTTACCAATATTACAATATATTTTTTATTTAATTGACCATAAAATTAAGATAAAATCAACAATTTTATTTATTTTTAAATTATAATTAAATATATATATATATATATATTTTAATTATAATCTTAGATAGGTTTTTATCTATTTCTTTTGGATAAAATATATTAAATTAACTTGTATAAAATTAAAAAAAACTGATATAAAAGTTGTATAATTATCAAAAAGTAAAACTAAACATCATTTCTAAATTTGTATACATATATATAAGAAATAAATAATATTTCGATTAAAAAAAAATATTTTTAAAAAGAAATTCATAAGTATTTTTGAAAATCTTTATTAGTAATACAATTTTATAAATATAAAAATAGAAATAAATAATGTTTTGGACTCTGTCAAATATTATTATATTTTTATTATTATATTATTTAGTGTCATATTTGAATAGATTTACTTTAATGATGATGTATAATTTACTATGATATTCTAAATTTTATATTCTAAATATAAGTAAACATTTAATATAATTATACATGTCACATTTAAATAAATTATATCATCATTTATAGTATATCATGTTACATTTGTTTATTGAAATTGATTATAAAAAAGACATGTGTCAAAATCTCACTTTTTAAGCGATCGAAATAATGATACACAAGGTTAAAGCAAATGGGCTATCATGAGTCTTTGAGATTCTACATGTTGAAGCTTTGATAACTTTGCTTATCACAAAAACTAAACTGGTATTTCATTTCTCTTTTTGGGTAAAAGGGTTAATAATTTCTCTTTCTTTTGTTAACTTAAAACACTATCTAACTCAAGATTTGTGTGATCTAAAATTCATTTTCGTTAGTATTATGCATATTTTGATTATATTTTTTTGGCAAGAAAATGCTTCAATGGAAGGTAGAAAATGACAACAGTAGGTTTGTTTGCTTTCCTGTTTTGAATTAGATGATTGCCAAAGTCACCAAAGAAAACTTGAATAAGATTAACATTGATCTTCCAAAGGCAAACCCAATATTAATGTCATAATTATTTAAGTTTAAAAAAAAATCAAGCTTTTTGTGCTTATCTGATCAAATAAACAATTAAATACTCGATCAAAGATTCATTTCTACATAAGAAATCAGTATCTCGATATTAGTCCATTTCAAGTAAGTTATACAGATTGTTAGTTTTTTTCTTTATTTCCAATTACATTAACCATCTTATATTATATAAAAACATAGAATTAACACAACAAAGTAACAAAAATAAATTTCACGTTATAAAAATACGGATCAAAATCTAGTCTCACTCTTAAGAATACTTGTCTTATTGGTTATCTCTTCAAGGGTCTTTCTTACAAATATAGTAACAAAGACTCAAACAATAACAAGTGTGGAGGGGAATGCAACATAAACAACAACAATGTCTTCTCTTCTTGTTCTACTGCTAACAAGAATCTTCAATGCAAGAAAAGATGATCATGCCTCAGATGTCATTATCTCAATTACAGCCGTCCATGTCCCAGTCACAGCTATCATAACACCAATGAAGAAAATAACAACATCCACCACCTTGCTTGCAATGCTCAACTCATCTTTAAAAGCCTTCAAGTGGAAGAGTGATGGCAAGACAAACCCCAACACCACACAGACACTGCTCCCAACAAGAGATAAGAAGTCTGCAAAGTTAGGGACGAGGAGGGCAACGAGAGTGACCACCAGCACAGTGGACCAACGCACCCATATGGAGTAACTAGAGCTGCAGAGACGTCGTTCAATGACCTCATAGACAGGATGCATCATGAGTGGAAATGTGAAGAAGAGGTTGATTGCTAAACCTAGCTGAACAAGAGTGCTCACCAAACCTGTCCCCAAGTTTGTGGTGATGATGTCTTTAGTCTCATCTCCATAAGCCATGTACCCTAGCAACCCAAACGCTCCGTACATGATCGAGATTAACCCCATGGCTAGCCCCAAAGCTCTACCAAACTTGTCTTTGTATTTAGCCTCTAGTTCCAAAGGAAGTACCTGTTTCACAATTAAGACATATGTTTCAGCATAGTCACAGGGCTGGTCCGGTGCATAGGCAAGTGAAACATTAACCTATAGCCTCAGAACCGGCCTGGCCTAAGACACAAGATGTAATAGAGAGGAAAGTGATTGTCTTTACCATTCCAATCCCTTCAAACGCGTACACAGCGACTCCTAACCCATAAAAGAACACAGAGAAGCCACCAAAGACTCTCAAAGGAGGTCTACGTTTAATAAAGATGAACACATCCTGCACCATAACCACCAAGGTAGCCGCAACGTCAACAATATCAGCGAATATACTCAAAGGAGCGAGATGGGTCAACGTTGGAATAGAGTTAAGCCCCAGCTGAAAAGGGAAACAACCCCACATATACACAGAGCTAGGATCAAGCCCCAAGATATGTTCTGTACTATGACTAAGTAGATTAGCCATAGTAGTAGCCACAAAGATCAAATAGCTAACACAGAACCCGGCCTGAGACAGAACAAGCATCACATCAACAACCAAACGCCCTGCAGATCCACACACAGATTCACCAAGATCTCCAAAAGAAGTGATGCTGGAGAAACCGGATAAAGACTCGAGCTTTCGGCGTGTCCGGACGAGGAGCATCATACAGAAGAAAGTAAGGGACGCTACGAAGAAGAGTGTGAGGAGACCTAAGAGCCATCCTGTCTTCTTGAACGTGTAAGGGAGACCAAGCACGCCGGCGCCTACGATGGCGATGAAGACGTTGGCGAATGTCTTGGGCTGTGAGGAGAGTGTTCGTGGACCTAAGAGAGGTGTGTCTTCCCTTGGAACGTACAACGAGTTGGAGGATGATCGGAGAGATGGTAACGAGTGAGTGGACGATCCCGAGTCTTGATCGTACTCCAAGCCCATCTGGACAAGAAGGATTAAGACAAGAAGAAGACGAAGAGATCTCTCTTTTCAGATGTGTGTTTTGAGGCTATGGTTTGTAGTTGGAGATGATAAAAAGATGAACACTTTTAATGTGATTACTCTGTTTACCACATCTCAGGAGTCTTCTTGTTAATCAAAAACGACAAAGTTTTTGTTTTTCTTGAGTTAGACTCTCCTGTAATGAACTGACACATGTTACATAGTTTAACCATATGTACTTGTAGTGAGCTGTTTGATGATTTTAAGTATTTTTTAAAAAGAGTATTAAATAGAGATCAAATCAAAGTAAATAAAGAGATGGGGCAAGGAGAGGAGGACAGGTGTGTAGAGATTTTGAGAAGATTCAGAAATGATTGAAGAGGTGTCAACCAGTAGTAGGAAAGAAACGTGGAGGTTGCAGACGGCGCACGTTTCTTTTCTTGATTTCTCCGACCAACTTCTACACGCTTCTCCTCCTTTTTGGGCTCTCTCTGTCTCTCTTTGGCCCATGTGGGTGTTTCAGGATACTCAAGCTGAGCTCATGTCATCATCTAGAGGAGAAAGTGGGTTTCAAGTTAGCTCTCTTTCTCTTTGAGGTTTGCTTTAATGAACAATCCTTTGTGCTTTTGTGCTGTATAACTTCTTTTGTCAGCTAGCTGTAGTCTACTGGATCATCTTGTCTGTAATGTTTCTAAATTTATACTCGTTTACAACAGATGGAAACAGGCTAAGCTACAAGTTGGGCTTCAGATTTGAGTGATCTAGAGAGGGAGCTAAAGAACATGTGAAGTGAAATAGAAAAACAGAACAAAAGGACTTGAACATCTTCATAATGGTTTTGACAAACTAGACTTTAGAGTGCAACCAAACCAGCCGCTGGGAAGTAGATGAACAGAGTTATATTATGTTCTTCACAGACCCTCTTTTGTTTTGATCTTGTTGCTTGATACTCAAACGGTTCTTATTATGGAAAACCAAAATCTTACTGTATAGAACACAAGCAACAATGTTGCTGTTCTTCTGTATCATACAGATCTGTCTCCTAACAACACACAGACAGATAATGTGTATGAATCTATAATCTAACAGCACCAGAACAAAAGATAGAGATAAAATACAGAAAAGTTGGGAGCATTTGCAATCGTGTGAGATTTATTATTAAGAACAGTTAACAAAAAGACTCTTTATCTCTGCTCTAATCCAGGATTCTTACCTGATCCTCTCTTCACTTACTAAAGGTCTGAAAGCCACAAGAAACAAAGGTTACATAAGAATCGCACAAAGCAATGTTTCATAGTTGGAAAGAACTAAGAAACATGACCAATAACAAATAGCTTTTGAGGGTATTGGAAAGGCCAAACATACATACAACTAATGAAGCTTGAGTTCCATGATGTTCTTGGTCTTAGGAGGATACGCCAAGTAAACCTTGACCACCCTCTCCACAACCTCCAGCTGCGCCTTACCTTCAGCATAAGCCTCTTCCACCTTAGACGGGTCAGTGAGATTCTTGTTCATGCGGAACCCATCCAAGGTCCTTCTCTTTGTGTACTCCCTGATGTTGTAGTCAGGGTATTGACGCCCCGCTCGAAGCAGGGAACGACAGAGGCTGAGGACTTGACTTTTCTCTACCATTGCAGTAATGTAAACTAACCCTTTATTGATACAAATCCTGCATAAAAGCAATCAATATGACAAACACATTAATGGCAAAGCAGGAAAGTGCTTAGCAGTGCAAAAAACGAAGACAAGGAGTCTAGATAAGGGATAAAGACACAAACTTTGACATAAGACAAGAAGATTTTCTAGACAGTGGAATTGGATAAAAGCAAAAAAAGAAACAAACTTTCTCCACAAAATCAAACACAACCAAAACTTTTAAACAAAAATCGATTAAATTGACTCTAAAACAACCTCTTTAGACAATCAAGAAGAACCGTAAAAGCCCTACACATACTTAAAAGAGTCCTGAACTTCACCAAAAGAGACTAAAAACATCTAATACACAAGAGGATCTAATCAAATTCACAACTGTTTACACCAATAACAAGCATAGAATATATGAGGAAGTATAAACAGTGTAATTGGATTAAAGCAAAAGAAAGAACCAAACTTTCTAAAGAAGATTCATTTATCACCATTCAACCTCTAACATTACCAACAAAAGAGCAATAAAAACCAAAACTTTTAACAAAAACCGATTAAATTGACTCTAAAACAACCTCTTTAGAGGATCAAGAAGACACTTAACAGTCTTCTATAGAATTACAGAGACAACTAAAAGAGACAAGAACATCTAATACCACAAGAGGATCCAATCATATTCACCAACTACAAGAATCTGAGGATATGAAACTCCAAATCTTTATAAACATACCTAAGATGAAAACACCGAAGAGTAACTAGTTCCCTCACGTCGTCAACGAAGGAGGAGCTTGGCGTTGAGGTTCTCGGTTCTCCGTGTTTACATAAACGGATAAACCTAGTTAGTTAAACCGAAATTGAACCGGGAAACAATATTAAACCGGTTTAATAATGGGCTTGACATTGAGGCTCGTTAAAAAAATGATAAGCCTTTCTTTAGTAAGCTGTATGACGTGGCATATTCCACAACAAACAATTAGTTAAAAACAAAAACAAAAAACTAATCTCTTGTCTTGTCTCTCTGTCAACGCTTTGTTCTCTTGGCCGAGCAAAACCTAGTGCAAACTCTAGCGAGAAGAGAATCTGTAACAGCGAGTTTGGTTTCACCATCTCTCTCTCTCTCTCTCTATCTCCTCGCAGGGTACGGTACGGTCCCTTCTTCTCATCGATTCATTGTGTGAAAATCGTTGCTTTGATTTGATTTGTCTCTTTGTCGTAAAGTATCATATTTGGATTGAGTTTTGTCAGAATCTTTGATGTGTTGATTAGTATCTTTGATTCGTCTTAGTGAGTGTACCGTTCCTGATTGGTTTTGTTGGAATCTATGTGTGTGTTTTTGTGTTATCATTACAGAAACTTATGTCCGATGAGGCTTTTGATGTTCTTGTTTCACTTACTTGGTTTTCTTCTCCTCATCTCTGCTGGCAGGTCAACGCTAAGGCTAAGGATTCACAAGTACTTATGGGACTCATGATCAGTGTGTATGACAAACTCCTTGGGCCACAAGTAGTGTTGCCACGTTTGTAATGCCCTCACCAAGGCATATAGTTCCTTGTCATAGGTTGCATAGTTGAGAGTGGCTCCTCCAAGCTTCTCACTGAAGTAGGCAATGGGCTTCTCACAGGTCGACTTTACTCAGTCTCCGATGTGGTCCTTAGCTACTAGGATCCTCCATAATCATTAAGCTTCTAATCTTTTTAAACTGATGGCTGATGCTCATACTCTCTTCCCTGTCTATGGCTATAACTGTTATCCTTCAAAAGCTTAGTGTCTTTGGCCCTGGTTTGAATCCCTCTTTCCCTTACTGCATCGCCAATCACTCCTGTTAAGTTTAGTTGTTTGCAAATCCCTAGCCAGTAGTGGTACCTACTTTACTTTAGACATTCTTGTGTAAGATCAACACTAGAAGGTCATGTAAGTCTGTGTCCTGGTAGTATAAGGTATCCTGTTTACCGAGTTTTTGAGAAAGTCTCTCTAAGTCCTACACAAACCCTTGTCCTGCTTTGAAAGTTAGTTATACATTTAGTTAAAGCTAAGACCCAAGAATGCTCCAAGAACAGCCTGTTGCATTCTCCCTCCGGCGTAACTCCTTTAGACGCCTATCCAATGTTGATGACAGGGGATGGACTCCACTCCACATCAAAGCTCGGAAAGGCGATTTTAAATCCGTCAAGCAGCTTCTTGACCAAGGCTTTGACGTTAACGCTTTAGCGTGGGGACCTAAATCAAAAGGAGTGAGTCCTCTTCACCTTGCTGCTGAGGGAGGTCATATAGAAGTCATGGATTTGCTTCTCGAGCGTGGGGCTAACATCGATGCAAGGACATGGGGCTCGTGTGGTTGGACTCCTCTCCATGCCGCGGCTAAAGAGAGGAAGAGAGAAGCTGTGAAGTTTTTGGTGGAGAATGGCGCGTTTCTGCCTGATGATATAAGTGATACAAGGTTTAATCCGCCGGTGCATTACTGTCATGGACTGGAGTGGGCGTATGAGGAGATGAAGAAGCTTAGCAGCGAGTCTTCTTCTTCTGGTTCTGGTGGAGACACATCTTGTAGTTCTGAGAACTGATCTTATTGCTGTCTGTTTCTCTCAAGCCTTGCCGTTGTCAGAACTGGGATTGTTATAGCTTGTGTGTTTTCTCAAGTCTTGTCTGAAATCAGAATGTTATGGTTTGTCAGAACTGGGATTGTTATGGTTTGTGTTTGGTTTTATAAAGCTATATGTGAAACTGCTGGTATGCGATGCATAATCATTCTTCTGTATGTGATATATGTTGAACTTGTGTGTATTGAGAATGTAGCCAACGCTGTTTTTAAGCCTTGGTTTGGTTTGGATAACCGGTTCTGAATCGAACAAATATGAGCCAACCGGTTCTGAATCGAACAAATATGAGCCAACCGGTTCTGAACATGGCCTACTCAGTCAAAACAGTGAATCTCCAACATTGTGAACGTTGAAGGCAACATGTATTCTCTTTATGACAATAAGGAGATATGTTTCTATTTTTCAGGTACGTTGAAGGCAACATGTTCTATCTTCATATTGTATAGTTGAGAGACACATTTCAACTAATCTATATTCCTCCTTAATCAAATAGAAGTATCAGTTTTATAGTATTATAATTAATAGATAGACCAAAATGACACAACATTAATTATTAATTGGATCTAAAGTAACATAAATAAGAAGTATATAATAAATGAAAATAAAACTTAAATATGAAGAGATAGTTATAAAACTTGGCCTCTCTCTCTCTCATAAGACCTCCTCCAAAGGAAAGATTTCTTCTCTCTCTCTGTGTGTTGTTTTGTGTGTGTATACTTTCCTAACAATCAAACCTACTTTTCTTCTTTCATCAATTTGTTTCCCAAAGTAAAAGAGAAACTAGTCTCCCTTTGGTAAGGCAATCTTCTGTTGTTTATTTTCTTTATCTTCTTCTGTTGTTATTCTCTGAGAGTTAGGTTTTCATTTCTTGAGCAGCTATCTAAAGGTATCATTTTCTGAGTTCTTGATTCCAGTTTTAATTGTGTCACGATCAGATTACAGTTTTGTCTTCTAGGTATTAATGTCATTGAGTATATGTAGACGTGCATCATGCACATGTATTTGATTGAGACTCTAGAAAGTCAACATGTGTTTTTCTTTGGATGTAGATTCCTTCATTTAAATAAATGTTGAAATGAAGAAGTATGTTAAGTCATCTTTGGTAGATTTTCATTTACCAAATGATCATAATATGTTAATTTGATTATAGAAAAGAAAAGTTCTGTTCATCATTGATCACTCTTGTTGTTATAGATGTCTCAGGTTTACAAATATATTGGTTTTGTTTGTAAACCTTGAACTTGCTTTGGATTGGATCTTTTTGGTTATGCAGTGACTCTTGTATCCTCTACAGGTTTTGTTGGTTTGCACCAGTTTTTGGCAATGGAGGTCAAAGAGATAGAGAGTTTATCTCCACAAGCCATGTCTGAAGAAGGTTCTGTGGAACCTGTGGAAGATGTTGTTATATCTGTGGCTTCCAAGTGTCAAGAAGAGTGTATATCAGAGACTAATGAAGTGCCTGTTCCTAAGCCACCAAGTGTGAATTCGAGACGTCACTCGACTGGAGCTGTAGCAGGTAAGCCACAGGTTAAGTCCCGTTATCGTGGGGATCATCATGTGAGCTCAATTCATGATCACTGTAAACATGGGACACATGTCAAGAGGTGTGGTCATGATGATGCGGTGAAACCATGGAAGGTGGTGAGGAGAAAGAGTGTTGAAGCCTCAGTGACGGTAAAAGTTGAGACTTCAGGTTTGAGAAGGAAGTCACTGGCAAGTGTGAGTAATCAGATTCTAGGTACCAAACCAGAGAGCTCAGTGGCTGCAAAGAGAGATGCGTTGCATGTGAAGAAAAGTACTCTGACTGGTTCAGCTGTTGTAAAGAAGGTTCCTGGCTTGGGAAATGAGAAGTCAAGTTCTGTTATGAAGAAGGTTTCAAGGATCAGTGATGCCGAAAGTTCCAAGGTTTCTGCTCCAAAGAGTCTGAAGAATAAGGACAAGGCAAAGACTCATACTATTAGCAGTGAAGATGTAAAGGAGAAGACTGTGTGTGTTGTTGAAGCTAGCATCAAAGGTGTTCAGAGTGTGAAGCAAGCATCATCTGGACATAAAAGTGGTGATGCAGAGCTTGAAGCAGATCAAACCCCTGAGAAGAAGATTAGGCCTAAGAGGATGTCAGGTCTGAAGGTGAATCTAGCTAACCAGATGAGTTTCAAGAAAGGGAAGACTCTTGAACCAAAACTTGAGGACGCTTCTCCTAAATGGATCAAGTTCAGAAAGAAGGTTGTGCAGGAACTGAAACCCCAAACCGAAGGGAGGAAGAAGAAGAAGAAGCTGAAAGGTATTGAGACAAGAAGCGACTCTTGTGAAGGTAGCAAACGTGAGAAAGTTGTTCTAAGGCATCAAAAGGTAGAAGGGAAGAAGAAAATGATGACACTGTTCAACAATGTGATTGAGGAGACAATGACTAAGTTGACAAAGGTGAGGAAGACCAAAGTGAAAGCTCTTATTGGTGCTTTTGAAACTGTAATCTCTCTTCAGGACACTAAGACACCTCAGAGTAAGGACACAACACTTTCGTCTAAGGTTTAGTTCTTTGGGTGGCCAACAGTGAAACAAACAAAAACTTATATGATTGATCTAAACATCTAAGAATCTGAAACTTATTTTGAAGAGGAAGAGAGCCAGAGATAAACTGTCTTGTTTATGTTATGTATTTTGAAGTTTTTTTTTTAAAGTAAAGCTTTCAAGTTTAATTATGTTATATATAAGTAAAGCTTTCAAGTTATATATAAGTAAAGCTTTCAAGTTTAATTATCCCTTTTCCATAATTAAAAAAAAAAACAGTTTGTTGTTTTCTACAATCAAGATACAGCCAACTTATATAGATCCATGTTCATTGCATGACTAACAACAGTGAGCTTAATTCTCTTGTACAAACAGAGAGTACAAATGTGTTGTTACTTAGGCAACACGTTTGGTGGATATTGCGTTCTGTATTGGCATGTTTAGTAGCACCAATTATTTTTTCATATATATAGTTTTCGAGGTTTTGAAACTATCTAGAATATTATGCAATTCTCTGAAAGAATTATATTGTGGGTTTCATGTTTAATTTGGGTATAAGAAGACACTGCTAGGTTTTACTCTCAGGTGGGTCAGTAACATTTATACAAAAACGGCACAAACTTTCTAGTGACCACCTAACATTATTAATTTATTATATATATATGATATTTATATTAAAATATTTTAGTTTTTAAATAAAAATATAAAATTACTGTGATAAATTATTTAAATTAGACATGCAAAATAAAATAAATTAAACAAATTTATATATCTATACTAATATTATTGCTTAAATTAATATATTTAGATTAATTTAGATTCATTTTAACTGATTTCGAATAATTTAAAACGATTTGAATCATACAAATTTGATTTTAGAAAATCATCCTAGATACGAAAGAATTGCTGTTTAGATGGGGGCTTAGGCTGTATTTAAACCAATTTTTAGAACTTTGGGATCTGTTGTATGACATCCTAATAACTGGCATGCAAATCAACACAACATCGTACACTTTTATATAGCAAAAATATTAAGTAGCTTTCGTTTTTGAAAATATTCTGTAATATTTAAAAATTTAATTATTGTATTTGATAAAAGGAATTTTTTAATATTTTTTTGTTTAATTTTCATATAATCTATGCGTACTAAGCAAAAAAACAACAACTATGAAACCTATTGCTCATCGTTTAAGCGGTGTTTTAAACAGTTTTTGTCGACCAAATTATAAAACATCCGGATTTGGTTTTGTTATTTTTGTTTTAATATCATCACAATTAGGATATAATGTTAAATTAATCGTATGTTTTCACTTATATAATACCAAACTAAATATTATGATATGTGTCTTACTATTAAATTATTCAATTTGTGATGATCAATCCACACTAAATAAAACAGTCATCTTAATAGACCTAAATTTATTGTTTCTTTTATAGTATCTAATCTATTAATTTAAGATCCTATTTTTATCTACTACTAACAAGTCATATTAAGACAACTTAAAAAATTAGTTCATATGAAATATTAGATTATTTACATTAATAATAAACCAACTCTAAATTTAAATTTTATTTTTTAATTATAACAAAATCTGTTGAGAAATAATCTAACAAAATCTTACTTAAAATTTTAAATATTTTTTAGAAAATAACACATTATTAAATTTCATAATTAGTAATATAATATTATTATAAATCAAAGCTAACTAAGATTTTATTATAAAACAAGAAAATAAAATTTCAATACTTTTTTTATAAATTCTATAAATATATTATGGATTATATAAAAATAACTGTGCTACATGAATTAAATATGATAAAAAATTATTAAAATTTTTAAATTTCTAATTTTTTATTTAAATAAATTATCACTCATCATTAAAATGGGTTAAAATTCGTAAGAAATATAATATTTTTATACAAAATAAATGTATTAATATAGGTTAAACTTGTATATATATATACCTACAACTTTTTATTTATTTTGAAACTCTCAAAAATATATTGTTCAAAAATGTTTGTATACAAATATATAATAGTATATAATAACATTTAGTTCATATACTATTAAAAAATATGTTATTAGAAAACTATGAAATTTAGTAATTCATTTAAAATATTAATGACAAATACAATTTTAATTTTAATTTTTTTTATTTTAATTATAACAAAATCTATTGAGAATTATTTTTTAAAATAGTACCAAAAATTCAAATATTTTATTTATAAAATAATAGATTAAATGTAGTCACAAAAAAAATTCAAAATTCATTTAATGTTCCAAACTCAAAAATAGTTGTGTAATTTTCTAAAGTTTTCTTGACAAAATATAAAATTTTGAAAATAAATATATAAAATCAAAATCATAATATTGAAATTTTTACTAAGGATAAATCATAGATAATAAAGAATAACTTTTTGAAATGCACCATGAAAAAACTATTTATATATGTTGTAAACTTAAATCAATCTAATATTTTGAAGTCTTATTTTTTTAAAAAAAAGCTTACTATCATAACATCCAAAAACTATCCTATATTAGTAAGTAATAAGAAAGTAAAATGTTTTAAACAAGTCACTATATATTAATAATATTGAATAAGAAATATAAACAATAATATTATAGATTTACACAATATATAATACTAAAATATAAATTATATATTTATTACATTTGTAACAATATCTAATACATTTACAAAATAGAAAAATATCCGCACGGACTTGTGGGTTGAAATCTAGTTATAATATTCATACAAAGAACTAAATATTATGAGAAAAGAAATTATTAATAAAAAAATCAAACTAATATTATGACAAAAAAATGTTGACTCATGTTAATAAGTAATCAAAATTTTAGATTCTTTTCCATATCTATCAAGACTTGACTATAACTTTCAATTAAATTTTTTAATTATTTGGTTCTCTTTCTCAGTTCAGATATTATTATTTTGGTAACATTTAATACATTGTTCTTTGACTTTGTGGGCTCAAACTTTTTCTAAATTTTGTATAAATTCGTTAATCTGATCCAACAAACTATCACAAAACCAAAAAAAACATATATATATAATCTGGTAATTATGAGTAATTCGGTTTTTATAGTTTCTATCGTTTTAATGTGCATAGTTTCCCCGATTTTCAATGCTAAAATGGTCTATAGTATCACTTGTGGAACGGCTAAAGACTCGGTGAGACCTTGTTTGGTCTTGCAACCAGGTCAGGTGCCAACAAGACCTTGTTGTGATGCTCTTCAAGGCATAGAGTTCCAAGCAACTACGAAACAGATTCGACAATTTTATTGCAACTGCTTTAAAGATGTTATCCATTCATCTCCATATTCAAAACTTGTGCCCTTTGCTGGACTCTGTCAGATTCCTATAATTGGGATTTTAACCCCACCATTTGGTTGTGATAGGTATGATTATTTTTCATCTCCATAAATGAGATATTTTCTTTTATTCTTTAGTTAATTTATAATTTAAATTTTCTATATAATTTTTTTTGTCAGCATCGGAGTCTAAAGCAAAGAAGAAGAAGAAGAATATGCAAGGAGCAAAAAGATTAATAAGATTACTAATGTATCACAATATTTCGCAATAATAAGATAACATTCCATCTTTTTAAATCATTCATGAGCATATTTTCTTTAATTCAGCGACTATAATAGAAATAAAATAACACTAACACGATGTGAAATCAATCCTAATTTTTAACTTATATAATAGCAAATTAGATGTAAATTATTAATTTATAATGTTAACGGGACCATATTTTTACATAGATTATCTAAAAAGTTATTATCTTATTATTCTGTCGATTTGTATTAAATTTTAAACCGAACCTAATTTAGAACCAAATTAAATTATTAATTTAGAGTGTTTATTAATTTATTAAATATTAATTTATAGAGTTTCTAATATATATGTTATTAGAATTACAAAAAAATATCTACAGAAACTACTTTTGTCACCCTGAAAGGAAGAAACAAGTGAGATTACCATTGAACGATTTGACAAAGTCCTAATTTCGATCCAAATGTACCAAAACCACAGGCATTAAATTCGCAATCAAATACGGAATTTTTCTTTGTAATAATAATTGCGTATATATCAACCAATTACTAAAAAAAAAATGTAAAGGAGAAAGTGATCAAGCTCGTTTACAAAACCATCAACATTCTAATATGTACAGATCTGCGAGTTGGAACCGTGCCACGGAAGACTACTCGTCCGCACCGCCCAAAGGATTGTGGATGGGCTCCATGATCGGTCCCCTTGACGAAGACGAGCCACCTTCCTACAATAATCCACCAGTGGATGAGATGGTTAAGAAGGAGAAGTCACCTACCAAGTTCGCAGAAAAGGCTATTCACATCATTCCTTTTGTTCTTCTTGCATGTGCTCTCGTCCTTTGGCTCTTCTCAAATCCAGGTATATATACATATATATACATAAAGGTTAGGGCATGATTAAAGCAGAAACCCTTACACGGTTTCTTAATTTTTTTTTCTTTTTGTCTAATTATTTTCTTTTTAAAATCGAATCAATTGCAGGCTGCCACCTGTCGGTGGGGCTCGTAAACAGTGTAAATAACACCCCAAAACCGTTTCTTATTTTACATTTTTGGGAATAGTTTCTTGTGCTTTTTGTTGGGATCCTCGCACAAAAAGTGGTTAAGAAACCCCCTTGTATACTGCGATAATGGTGCTCTTAGTGAACTAAAAACTCTACGTATAGTAACAGAATGGTTCAGTTTGAGCTGAACTTGCGGTCCTAGAATTTTTATTGTCCTTTTTTAAAAACACTATAGAACCATGACCTGCCTTGAGACTCATGATTGGCTTGAAGCAATTTATTAAACATATTTTTTTTTCTAATCATTGGGGACCGAGTTATATATATACATATTAAGTACTAATGACTTTGGAGACCAATGTTTTATTTCGCTATGTCAAAGACCGGCTCTGTATGCAACCTCACTCGTTTGCAATTAGCTAGTGTACATGAAGTATGAGTAAGTAAGATGGTTGTATGAGTAATTTATAAGAGAACACAATTTTGTAGATGTGGTGGATGTTGGGATGAGAGAGGAATCTATTGCGGCTAGGATTGAAGGATTGACTATAGAAGGAGACATCGACAATGATAGTGATGGAACTCAAACTGGTTTCTTGGGCGCAACCTTAGAACTCAGTGGTGATTCAGACAAAACACATTATGTTGATAGGAACAGACGAGCTTCAAGGAAACTTATTAAAGGTTTCTACTAGTTAATCATAAATCAATCACCTTACCATTAATTTTTTATACATTTTGGATCATTTCAAACTATAAGCTTTTCCAAGGGATTTTTCTGTTTTTGTTTTTGGTTAATAAATGAGCCAGATTAATTTAAATCCAAGTGCATATTTCTAATCTCAAAAAACAAAAACTTCTACATGAATCCGTTTGACAAAACTTCTAATTATATATAAAGGTATATATTCATATAAAATTGATAAAAAAAAATTGTGATATTACTTTACATGAATGATGCCATGGAGGAGGGTCAAAATTGTTTTTAGAGATTTCACTTTGCATGAATGATGCCATGCACAGTCAAGTATGTTGATCCGGTAGCTTGTGGAGGAGGAGGGGGAGGCAAACCGATATCAAGTTCCAAACCGTCTTTCTTTGTCATATGAGAGGCTTCATTTGCCTGAGGTTGAGGCATACCAATCGGTACATGTCTTGGTACAGGTATACCGGAAGGGTGAACATATCTAATAGGTTCAGGGTTGGTGTAGTACATTGGATGGAACATAAAAGGAGAAAAGTTGTAGTAAGGTGGTACGTTTTGGTAGATTGGCATGTACCCCATTGATAGATTATGAAACCGGTTTGATATCTCAGTTTGAGTTTGAACTTGTACCGGTTCTTGAGATCTGGTTATTGATTGTTCAGATGGAGTCTTCGATGATGATGTTGATGCATCTTGAGAATTCTCCTTCTACAAGTTAACCAAAAAGTTAAAACCCTAAATATCAATAAACTTCTAGTAATGGGAAGGCAAAAACCTGTTCTTCTAGAGAGATGTCAAAGAGACTAGCACGTCTTTTTCTCTTGTCGTTAACATTTAACCTAAGAAAATATTTCTGAGCATGACTTGCGACTTGTGTTGGTGTTCTTGTCGTCACGAACCTCTTTGCTATCCCTCTCCAATCTCCTTTCCCGAGCTTCTTCAAGCCGACCAAGAACATACGATGTTCTTCTTCGGTCCATGGATTCCCTATAAAATTTGATTACAAGAAAGTGACCTTAGCTGCAAATCAGAACCTAGACCAGTGAAACATTGACTTTTGTTCCAAAATATTTAGAATTAATACATATGAACATGAATACATGTTCTCAAATTATTTTTCTTTTAATTATTAATTTTTTTTACTAAATTGTTTAGTGAAATACGAAAAAGAATAAAAATTTGAGATCTGAACCCGAAAGTACATCAGATTGTACCGTTTCTTTGAAAATTTATACTAATTCCGATATAAATTCGATAGAACCCGAACCGGTCCTGAAACAAAATTTCATATAATTTGAATGAGATTGATTTTGATAAACTCGAAAAATCGAAACCCGATTGAATAAAAGCGAAAACCGATTGGGATCTCGAATGCCCATGCCTAGATTAGGTCATGAAAAGCTTACCCTTTTTCTTCTCATGAGCAAACCTCTCCTTCTTTGAATGAATCTGACCATCGGAATGATAACCGGTATCTTCAACGGAGGCGATTAAGTCACCATTACCGTTATCAAGAAGAGAATCAAGATTCCCTAAACTGTGACTCTTCCTTAACGCCGTTACCTCAGGTGACCTAATCGGATCAGATGATATGTTAACGCCGAACAGTTTAAAGCTTCTTTTATTAACGCTGTTAAGACAACAAGTACGTGCGTTATGACCATTGTGGCCACAGTGTGAACAAGTCTTCGCCGTAATTACCATCTTTCTCCGATGACCTCTCTGTACGTATGATCTCACACGAGTTGTATTTATATCTTTAATCTCTGCGTGTTTATAGATATTATGATATTTATCCGAATATATATGCATCAATGCATGAGCTGGTTTTTGTGAATATCTTTGGTGTTTTACCAATTTTTTTACCTTAAGAGATAAAACGTTTCCTTATTTATCTTCGTATATTTGGAACAAAATCCAGCAGTATCAGCGTGAGATCATAACCGATGTGTAGATTTTTCACGTTAGGCATTAGTGTAGATATCAGCCGTTAGATTGTTTCCAAACTAAAAATGTAGCGAGTATTAATTCCGGGTATATATATTTGAGAACTTGAGATATAAGTTACTAAAATATATAGTTGAGATTTTGAATCGTATATCCAATCTTTTTTATGAGACTTTTTTTGATTAACCAAAGTGTCCGATGAGTTGAACCCAACCAACTAATTAATCCCTTAAAGCCTTATCTACCGGTGATATATATATAGACAAACCCAGTTACTATAGATGAGATTTCTTTATGAGTTTATAAGGCATCCATATTTTTTTTTTAGTATCTCAATCTTAACACTGTTGAAATTTACTTTTATCTTAATCTTAAGATACAAGTAAATTGTATATATTTTATGGCAAATTCCTTTTGCGTGCAGTAAATCCAAGGATATTTAACTGCATTGTGAAGTTGAGACACTTTACATATAAAGACACTTTATGTCTTTAATTTGCGCTTAAAGACACATTGTGAAGTTGAGACACTTTTTTTCGACACCTATTTTTTTGTGGATTGGTTTGCCCCTCTTTCTTGCCATGTGTTGTTTAGTTAGTTGGTAAGTAATAGGTGGATAGTTTAGTTAATCATTTATTATTGTAGTTGTATCGGTATCTGTGTTTATATGTGACAGTTAGATAAGAAAAGTAAAAACAGATCGAAGAGTTTGGCTAGTTTAAACATCATTTTTTTTTGTTTTTTTTTTCTGCAAATCAAGCTAATTGACGATACATATGTTTTTGCTTTTGATCTTATGCTAGACACCTCCATGGATGCAGAAGATTACCATCAATGTCAATCCCCAATTATCAGCCAATATACATCTCAACATTACTCTCACCTACCAACACATGTCATGTCCACACCTCTTCTCTCGCTACCAACAGTCTCCTATCCATACCTCGTCTGTCCACATCTCTTCAGTCCATGACCACAACACCTATCTTGTCCACACATACCCTCTCTGCAACTCTCCTATCCACATATCTCCTCTCCGTAGTTCCCATGTCGCTAAATTTCCTCGCCGCAGCTCCCATGTCCACATCTATTCAGTCCATGACCACAAGACCGTTGAAACTAACATACACAACTTCTCAATCCACCACGACCTCTTTATCCACCAAGAACCCATCCACCAAACACTTATCCACAATGAAACAAGCCACGCAACAGATAAAATAAAGTGTAAATTGAATCTTTCCAAATAAAATAAGAAATATAAACCTAGAAAACCTACTATTTGAAAAACTAAAAATCAAATCTATCAAAACTAAACATGCTTTTCGGACTGGGTTGGGGATTAAGAAACAAAACTCCTTTGTAGTGATCTCAAGCAAAAATTAGAAGAAGAAGAAGGTGAAAATCAGTTTTGGGCTTAGCGACAGAGCTTGAGAGTTCTTGAAGGGTCTTCGGGGTAAGCAAAAACGATGGTGCCAGAACCACCGCATACAGCGGAAACAACAACGAGCAGACTCGTACGGAGAGATCTTGACGCCATGGAAGAAGCACACACTCCCCAAGAAAAAAAATCATAAAGCTCAAGAATATCTACTCCAAATCAAACAATTATCACAATAAATCCAACCCAGATTTTCACACTTTACAGACGTTAAGAGAAAACTAAAACTCGTTTCAAAAGAGAAAGAGAGAAAGAGACAAATACCTCCAAGAAAAAAATTACAACTCATAAATAGATTGGATCGAGGATCTCGTCGGACATAAGTTCCAAACTTTCCCAATTGAAGTCATTTAGTTAAGAGGAGAAAAAATTAATTGAGTGAAAATTTAGTTCAAGGGCAAAGAAGACAAACATCAAATAAAATGTGTGCTACTAGCACAATGTGCCTTAAAATGTAATTGAAAAGATGAAATGTGACTCTCAACGTAATTTTCTCCTATAAATTTCTCTTATCGGATATTTTATTTTTCACCAAAAAAGTTCATATGACAAGTCGTAAAATTATATTTTCAACAGTGGTTTCCTTAAATTTCATTTGGTTGTAGACCTATTTATTTTACAGTAAGTTTTTTCTTGTGGGTGCAAATTACCACAAAAGGTTTCTTTGAAGAATTATAGAGCTTTAATCAAAAAAGAATTATAGAGCTTTTCTCCAAAATTTTCTAGGTTATTTTGGCTGTGATTTTCCTTTTTGAGGTTGAATCATGTGGCCGTAGTGATAGTTTATCTTTGTTTGTCTATGCCGCATCTGTAGTCGACATAGAACTAGTCCTCAAAAGTCAAACTACTACACAAGTGGTGTATAACTTATAATTCC
Organism: Moricandia moricandioides; assembly: GCA_905132885.1. NCBI lineage: Eukaryota > Viridiplantae > Streptophyta > Magnoliopsida > Brassicales > Brassicaceae > Moricandia > Moricandia moricandioides. The sequence continues at coordinate 29,401 of CAJHQQ010001173.1, forward strand.
TAGCAACTAAAATATATGTATCCGTATAGTTGAAATAAATATTAAAAAGGAAACTTATGTTAGCTAAATCTCTCAAGAAGTATATTCAGGAAAAAAAATACAAGTAATCACTAATCAGTCGTATGGAAGACTGGAAAGGATCCATGACTTCAAACAACTTGTTAAAATTAAGTTATAATAATATAGGAGACTAAATCAAACTTCTTCAAATAAATTATCTCAAATAACTTTTTTTAAAAAGTTTTTGTCACAAATATCACTTAAGAAAAAAAATGATCGAAATATCTATTTATTTATTTTGAAAATTTTAATATTTCTTTTTATTCTTTTAAATTCTAAACTATACCTCCAAAAAACCACCCCATAACCTAAGTTTAGATTAGTTTTCCCTAGAATATGAATATATATTTACAAAATTTGATAAAACTTATTTTGATATTTTTTTTAAAACTATTTTTGTGATAATATTTTGAGATAAATACCAAATAGAACAAAAAAAGTTTTTGTCCCAAAAAGAGAAAAAAATGACCAAAATAACATTTATTAAATGATGTAAATATATATTTATACATTTGGGTTAACTAATCTAAACTTAGGGTTTAGAGTTATGGGGTGGGGGTTTTGGAGTTGAGGTTTAAAAATTAAAAGAAATTAAAAAAATTAAAATTTTCAAAATAAAAAAGTCTATTTTGGTCATTTTTTATTTCAAAGTCTATTTTTGTGACAAAAACTTCAAAAAAAACTATTTGAGAGATTTGCCCAAATATTTTTTTATAGCTATCATAGATTATTTTTCTTAAGATAAATATCAATAATCCAATTTCACTCAAAATCCCAATAACCCCCTGTGTATAGACCAAAAACTTGAAACTTTGTATATTTAAAAAGTCTAAAAGAGAGTAATCATGATAACTTGATTACTACTTTTAAATGATATGAAGTCCATGTAGAGCAATAAGACAAAATAAAAGAAACCCGACAAGATCTAAAAGATAAAAGGAGGAAACAAGTTAGACTTCCACTACAACTCCAAACAACACAAGCTACTAGGATAGTTCTCGGACCGATCCACGAAACTCCCTCAAACACTTTCTTTCTATAAGCTTTCTTCACTATATATTACCATATTCCTCGTCACACTACTTCACACTTACACACATATACAAAGATCAAGAGGGTTATTAAGTTAATTAGGAGTGAAGATGGCTACTACTAAACAAGAAGCTTCAGCCATCGAACTCATAAGCCAACACCTTCTCACAGATCACGACCTTCACTCAGAAACAATCCCAAGTACCATAGGAAACCATAACCCTAAACCAAACTCTACTCTTAACCGACGTAAACCGCCTTTACCGAACCTATCCGTTTCAAGAACGGTCTCTTGTTCTGTAAAGAAGGTAGAGGAAGAGGAGGAGGAGGAGAAGAGACACTACCGGGGAGTGAGGAGGAGGCCATGGGGAAAATACGCGGCGGAGATTAGGGATCCGAACAAAAAGGGTTCTAGGCTTTGGCTTGGGACTTACGACACCGCCGTGGAAGCAGCAAGAGCTTACGACCTAGCGGCGTTTGAGTTGCGTGGGAGAAAAGCAATCTTGAATTTCCCTCTAGATGTGAGGGTTATGTCTGAAAGCTGTTTTGTCGGATTAGGGAAACGTAAGCGTGTTAAGAGTTTCCTGGCCGAGGAGGAGGAGGAGGAGGAGGAGAAGGCGGTGCCGGTTAGGGTTAAAGTTGAGGAAAAAGAGAGTGATAAGACGGTGGCTGAGGTTGAAGCGGTGCCTTTGACGCCGTCAAGTTGGATGGGAGTTTGGGATGTGGGAGCAGGAGATGGGATCTTCAGTGTTCCTCCGTTAACTCCGACGTCTCCCAACTATCTCCGTTACTTGAACATCTGAATAGTCAACGGTTGGTGACGTTTCCATCAAGTTAATATTTTAGTAACAATCATTTTATTCATTAATTTTTCATAGGAAAAGTATGGATGTTGAAATTTTTTATTTGTTGATGTTCTTGTAAATTCGTTGATTGTATAAAAATTCTTGTTCATTATAGGTAAGTCATATCTACTCCCATCTGCTAATTAAGTCAATAGAGTATACAATTAGAACAGGAAAAAGGTTAAACGGAGCTATTAAAAATGCTAATTAGTCAGTAGAGTATACAATAAGTAGTTATCTACACATAAACCTACACGTAAAAGTTTAAGATTTTCAAATTTCCAATAGTGGAACACAGTAGCAATGGATAATGCCGCCTAAGATTATCTACAAAGCATCCATAAAAAGGAGGTGGTGTAATCATAATTATCTTACACATTATTATAAAATTAAGAGGATTATTTAATTATATTTATAAAATATTATTAATTAAATTATTACTTTTTATTAAGGTTAGGAGTATAATTATGAACAACTGAGCAAGAGGGTGGAGTTTGGTTTGGTTATATATGTGGAGCCCTAGATAATTAAGTAGAAAATCAAGTTGATTCAAGTCATATCCTAGCAAGTAGCTGGCAAGATAACCCTACATGAAAACCAACTTGACTAATTTGTCTCTCCTCTAGTCCTCTGCGGTTTTGGCTAAAAATCTCATTTTTTTTACGGTTTTGATGAAAAAATTATTTTTTGGTGTTTTTTTTGCGGTCTTGGGCATGATGTATCTTGATATGTTAAGATAGTCACCCATAATAAGCCAAACCCCACCAACTTTTTAGCAAATAACTTAAAGATTTGAACCATGGGTGGCCCAAGGGACTGAACTCTACAAGAATCAAAACTAGATGTTAGTAACTTAGTGACAAAATCAAGTTGGTACAACTTGAATGAGTTCTGACAAAAGATCTTAAGAGTCTAGACTAGTTAATGGATACGAATGGGTCACATAGAGTAAACCATAGAGACAGATAGACTTGTGAGACACTTCACAACCTATGGCTGCCAAACACATGTGTTTATGATTCTTCTCTTTGTATACACAGAATAACGTCAAGGTAACTATCTAAGTATGTGAAGCATCATGTCTAGAGCCAAGAAATTTTTTGAATCCAGATTTGTTGTATTGGTTATTTTTTCCGGTTTGGTTTCTCACATTCTTTTGCAAGTGCGCAGTCTAGTCAAAATCGATTGTATTTAAAATGAATAAGTTCATTATTTTTTTTTTTTTTTGATAAATAAGGTCATCAACTTTACGTACAAAAAATCAAATATTTTCAATATGTATAAACATCAACACTTATCTACTTGTGTGGTCGTGTGTGTATGTGTGCATGCATGTTAATTGACGAGTTTAGATTTGTAACTTTTAACCTTTTTTATTTAATTAGACGTGATCTCCACTCCTTTATAGCAGAAAGAAGAGATTGATTAGGAAGAAGAGTTTGGTTTGTGAAGGGCAAATCCGTCATTGGAGATTTATCATTCTTCTCAAGCCATTCCTTGATGGCTCTCTTCTCGTATGTATATCCATCCGAAGCAACACATGGATTATCCATCACATCCTAATATCATCAATGAACCATACTAAGATGATCAAAACCAAACACAAATAAACAATAGTTTTGTCGTAAAATTCGATCATTATCATTACCTTAGTTATTGGACAGTAGAAATGGCCCGGAGCGTGGTGGTTATGACTGATTAGGGTTTCAGCAAACATGTTTCTTGCCTTACAAGCAACGTCCTTTAACCGTTCAAGAACTGGTAGAATCTCTTTCCCTAGATGAGGACGGTCACGCTTCCTCATCTCTGCACATCTAAGCCCTATCATAACCATCTCTTTCGCTTCCTTAACCGGCCAATCTCCAGCAGACTTATCCAACATCTCTGAAAATTTCCCGGTTTGATCTCTCAACGCTCTCTCTACCGAATGAGCCAAACCCATAGCTGACCTAGCCGTGGCTAGCTGAAGAAGTATGATTCCAAACGCGTAGATGTCAGACTCTGGAGTTACCACACCGGTTCTTTGGTACTCAGGATCAATGTAGAAGAACGTTCCTACCGGACCGGTTTGGTTAAAAACCGTTGAGGCATGAGAAGGATCGAGGTTAACCATCTTGGAGAGGCCTACGTCTCCGATTTTGCTCACATTGTTCCGGTCTAGGAGTATGTTAGCCGGTTTGAGATCGCGGTGAACGATTGGTCTTGGCTCGTTTGTGTGGAGAAAGTAGAGAGCTGAAGCTATCTCCCAAGCGATCCTGAACCGCTCAAACCACCGTAACGGCTGTTGCGGTGCGTTAGAGTTTGGTCTGCGTCTCATGAGTCTTTCCTCGAGGCTTCCGTTGTGCATGTACTCGTAGACTAAGCTGCCGTGGTCAGGACATGCGCCTAGGAGGAGAAGCAAGTGTGGGTGACGAATCTTGCTAAGAATCTCAAGCTGAAGAAGTATCAACGATAAGAGCAATCTTTTGAGAAAATAGCAATGTTCTAAGAGCATAATTAACCTAAGAACCCTTAAGGGGTTCTTAGTTTTTCTTTTTTTCTCTTTAAAAAAAAAAAAAAAAAAAAACGGATCAATCACGGGCCGCCACGTGTCAGTGGAGCCCGTGAATAGTGCAAGAACCCAACTAAGAACACCTCTTAAATAGGAGATTTAAGAGGTGGTTCTTAAGAAATTTAGCGGATCCCACCCGCTAAGAACCCCTTAAGAACCCCCCATTGCACATGCTCTAAGATCAAGAAGATTTTCTTAAAACCCGATTTAAGCGATAAATTGGTTTAAATTATAGTAAACTAAATTTATATTGGTTTGAATCAATTTAAATTAGGTAAATCAAATAACATCAAAGTATATAATAGCTAATTTAGTTATATCATCTTCACTATCAATTTGTTTATAAATAAACGATGATCTTTAATATTTTGTTTTCTAATATACTTAGTTTTATGTAATTTTATAATTAAACAATTTTTTTTAAAATATGTTGTATACATAGAAAACATATAATAAAATAAGAAATTTTGTTAACATCTATATCTTGATTAAATCCGAATAATCTGTCTAGTGCTATTCTTTTTGTGAGAAATTTCAGTTCTACCACAAATTTGATACTAATTTCAAATGTACCATTATTAATGAATATTTTCATAAATACCCTAAATTTATGATGAAAATAGACTAAACTAATTTTTTTAAATATTTATAAAAATCTAAAAACTTAACCCCACCCTTTTAACACTAACTCTAAACAATGATCACTAAAATATAAATTCAAATGTTAATATATTTTTGATTGAAAATATTTTTAAAAAATGATAATTAACTTGTGGTATTCTTAACAATTTCTCTTTCTTTTTGGAGGATTTAGTTACTACCTAACAATTTATTGAACATTGGAAATTGGAATATAGTTATCTTGCTTGAAGGTTAGAAAAAGTAAAAGTAAAATTATTTTATTTACCTCTTGGTGAAACTGTTTGGTTAAGTTACTTTTGTCTGAATGAAGAACCTTGACAGCTACTACCGTGTGGTGCAAGTTACACCGATACACGCTTCCATACCCACCCATTCCAATTTTAAGCTCATCAGAGAACGATGATGTGGCCTGAACGATCTCTTCCCACTCAAACTTCATGTATTGTTGGCGTTGAAGCGGTCCTCCTTCAAGTGCATCCTCTAGCCTCTGCTTCTCCTTTCTAACCTCTTCGACTCTTGCTTGCGCCTCAAGTCTCTCTTCAGTTTCTCTCTCAAGGCAATTTCTCACGATCTCAGCTTCTTTCTCCGCCTCTTCTTGTCTCTCCCTCTCCATCTCCACCACTTCTTCCGCATCTTCTTCTCTTATTGTTAAGTTCTTGAGCCTCGTAGCTTCCTCTGACCGACGCTGGTTCAGATCTTGAACCTTTTTAGAAGCATCAATGACTTCTCCTTGAGCAGCTGCATACATTCCTTTGATGTGACGTAGTTCTATCTTCAGCTTCTCTATCTCAAAGTCTTTATTCATCTGCATATTAACAATGGCACATTCAAAAACTATAAGATAAATGAATCAACTCCACTCCTTATATACCTGGCTACTAGATGAAGTAAGGTCGCTGGAGCAACTTGAGCTTGAACCCTCCTCTGGATAAGAACTTCTCCGGTCTTGTATGTCACTTCCTCCATACCCTATTCCAGAGCTGTTTGTTCGGTAAAAGCCCTTTTGGTTAAGCATCTTTGTATCCACATCTAGAGACGCAGCTCTGTTATGGTGTGTATCAATATTGTTATTTGCTCCAATCTTTGTGCCAACCTTCTGGTTAACGGTTGAAAGTGCTTGGATTCTTTGGAAGAGTAAAGGTGTAGATGAGAATTGATGACTTGATGTTGAACTAACTGACCCTAAAATGTTACAAAAACAAACCAAAAATCAAACCGGTTTTGAAGAACTTTTTTGTGTCTTACAAAGATTAGTTACTACCTGAGTGGCTACTTGAAGTGAACTGGCTTTCACTTCTATCATCTGTAATGCTTGTTTCAATGTCTATATCGGATTCACGAACATTGAGAAGCTTTCCTTTAGAGATAACGTGAACGTTACAAAATCTTGGTGTAACATCTGAAATCCTTGAAGACAAGTTGCTTCTCTTTAACTTCCTGCAAAAGAAACCAAAATAGAATTTTAAGGAATAAAAAAAAAATCAGAGAAATTCAAAAGTTAAAGAGTGTTAGAACATGATTAATCTCAGTTTCTTAACTTTTTTTTTTACACTTTTCCGTTAGTAACCGACTCTTACAACTCTTATTTATGAGTCGGTTCTTAATTTTTTTTAGTTTAAAACTGAGGTTAATGATGGTCTTACCATGAGAAAATAATAGAAGAGGAAGCTCCAATGACTAGCTCACTGATTCCATAATCTTGAACCGCTTTAGAGATTGCATCGGCTACATCATCTGATTCAAGCACCATTATATCCATTTGTACCTATTACATTTTCACAAGATTCAAGTTCTTGATAACAAAAACAAGAAACAAACCATATCAACTAATCCAGTTTTTAATACCTCTCTTTGAACAAACATGTCTCTGCTTGGAAAAAGCATTTCTCTAGTCTTCCTATCAACATCTTTCTTGTAAACCGTTGCGGTCGAATCATTTGTTGCAGTTGAAACCGAAGTCGAATCTCCTATTTTTACACAACACATCAGATCAAGTTTTTTTTTTTTGGTAATGTTAAATTTTATATCTAATATTTAAATTTTCTATTACTGTGTTTGTTACAACGGATACTCTTAATAGTTAGAGTAAACCGTTTCAACGGTATTAGACCGGATTCAATTACAAAATGATTAAACGATCTAAACCGAAAACAAGATTAATACTTTGATACTCCAATAACGCCTAATATCAGATCAAGTTTTGACTTAAAAGGTTGTAATGTTTTGTAATGCTTACTTGGCTGGACATGTAAGAGTTTGAAGACGACATGTTCTTGAGAAGCGAATTGTTGAAGTGCCCATCGAACAACGCCTTTGGTTTTGCTATTGTTCCCTTTGATCGCTACCGCTACGATTAAAGCTCCATCTCCCATTTCTTGAACTTCAACAAAATAAGATCTGATAATTCAAGAAACTAAGATGAGTTTTGAAGGTAGCTGATGAATTTGACTTCAGAGGGTCAAGTTTTTTTTTGTTTCCTTAATCTCGTTGTTCAAATGATATTAACAGCTTTGAGATACAGAGGGAGTTGAAGAGAGAGAGAGGAGAGAGTCATGACTTGGTATGTTTTTATTTGATTAAGTGATGTAGTTACAAAGACATTTTCTCTGCACAAAACAAACAAGTTGAATCCTTAGTGGATAAAATAGTTTTTAAACTAATGTTGAATTTAAAAAATAACAGAAAGAGATGGAAGACCTGATTAACTAATTCAACGGCTGAGATCATAAGGGTTTAAAGTTTCTTTTTGTAAAATTTAGAGAGAGAGAGAGAGGATGACGAATCAAATTTGAGCGAGTGATATGATCATTTTTTTTTTGTGTTTGAGTGATAAGTGTGAGACGGATCTGAATATCCGAGAAATTTAGATTATCCGGATTCGTTAGATCTGTTATTTTAATATCTTGATTCGGATTCGGATCTTCGGGTATCCGAGCTTCGGATATCCGTATAGATATTGTGATATCCGCGGGTATCCGGATTCAAATCCATATCCGCAAAAATAATTTAAATTTTAAAAAAAATATATTTTAAAAATACAAAATTCTAAAAATATTACATAAATTAAATATTTATACAAAATTATGAATATAAATATGAAATATAATATTATTAAAATCAAAATATGATATTATTTGACTTATTTTATATATAAATATTAATATATCAAATATAAATATTAATAAAATTAAAAATTGAATATATTTTTAAAATACAGATCCAGATATCCAGACTCGGATTTGGTTTAGAAAAATCCAAAATTTTACAATCCAGATTTGAATCCAAATATCCTATTTTTAGAGCGGATATGGAATACATCTTGGATCCCGGATATGATATGATCACTTCATTAAATAAATATCTATATTCCCTAGAACAAGGTTTCAAAAAGTAATGATAAAAATGATTAAGAGAATGAAAATGTCAAAAAAATTCTAGATGATTTTTTTTTTTATGTTTGTGGTGGTGAATGAGTGATGTCTTCTCCACAAAGGTTTGAGAAGCAAGATGACGTCGAAAGCCACAACAACGTGGGCTTTTGTCGGACTACCAACTTGTTTATTCAATACTGTTGACTTTTCAATTTGTAGGGTTGTCCCTGATGAATACATTAGGTTCATCTTTTTGTTTTAGCTTTCTTGTTCAACTACAATATAGCTCCTCTTTTGCGAATCTTGTTGAAGTGACATCAAATATAGATTTACATAATAATTTGCGGGTAGTTCTTTTTTTTTTTAGGAGTTCGGGTCTTGGACCTTAATCTTTCAGAGGTCCGGAGTCAGTCTTTGTTAATACCATTTATGCCGTAAAGTACTCCTCCCATGGTGTGTTGAACCCAAAAGCACAACAACACTAATACATGCGTTTAAACCAACTGAGCTGCCACATCCATGGTAATTTACGGGTGGTTTTACCTTGAACCTTTTGGTTTAAAGCAAATGAGTCATGAAATAATTCGTGGGAGAACTATCAACATACAGCAGCTCCTTTCTTGGACCTCTTTGCGTCGACCTCCCACCACATGGATCTTCTCGTTGTATACAAAACATGTTGTGGTCTAAACTCCCACTAAGCAACTTATTCGCATGAATCTTTAGGATTTGGGTACTCCAAAAGATTTCATATAGGGATGCTGAATTATTTGACCAATTTATATACGCTCTAAGTTTGATAGATTCATGTCAGAGAGATCATTCATACGACAAGTTAATTTGATCTACTTATGCATGACTATTTATTTAGAGTGTCCTTCTACAGTTATTTTGAGTGACATGTGAGCTTTTATACAAAGTTACCAACTAATTTGTTATTTACTCAATCAATTTCATCGTCATTTAATTAATGGTCGTGTTAATAACTACAATTTTTAATATTTCCTCCGTTTCATTATCATTTATACATATTTCACGCATACTAAAAAATGAAAAATATAGTATTTCTTATTTAATTTATAATTATTTAAATAAAAATGATTAAAAAAATTTATTGGCCAGTTAAAAAGGTAAGAAAAAGATTCTATGTGAGAAATTGCATTAGAAATGTGAAGTAACTTTTTTTTTAAACGATAAAAACGGTAAAATGATACTTATTTGAAAGAGGAAGTATATACTTATTGAGTTTGACAAAACATTAAATATTAAAACATATATAGTACTAGTAATCATTCCATTTCATTGTAAGTGTCACTTTGACATTTTTCATGGAGATTAAAAACATTGTATAATAAACTAATATATATATTTATTTAATGCATAATTAATTAAATGAAAATAATTTAAATAAAAATATATAAATTATTCAAAAGGATAAAAAATGAATTTAATGTACAAAATTGTAAAATCGTAAAGTGATATTTTTTATTTTAAAAAATATCACTTAAAATAACACTTAATATAAAACAGAAATAATATTAAATAGCATTATTTTCATTGGATTATATACTTGTGAATGTATTTATAGTAGAGGTCCAACATGAGCATACACATGTACCTTTAGCATTTATTATGGACATTCATTGTTGGGTAAAATAAATCTGAGATAAGTATGTTTATAGAGAATAAAACTTTGAACTATGCGTTTAACACAGTTTTAACATTTATAATTGATCCTCTGTATTTATTGGCCTTAACCGTTTAACACAGTTTTAACATTTATCATTGATCCTCTGAATTTATTGGCCTTAACCTCTAGTGTACATTTCGTGTTTGACATGATATAGGTGTGGGCTCTTTCTTGAAGATGGTCCAACATCTACATATATAACATCAGTCTATCTAATTCTATTTGGAGTGAAATGAGTTTTTAAACATAAATTTTGTAGTTTAGTGGTGTGTATTAATGTTTTTCTTTTTGCTAAAAGGTGTGTGTTGAACTTTTTCTAGTCCATGTCCAATTTTTTCGTGAACGATTAGACATCATACACAAATAGATTGGTTTTGGGTTTATTCTCAAAAGATATCATACTAATCAAAGTTAGACATCTTTTTATATATTAGATATTATTTGTCTAATCTTCCAATGTGAGATTTTATTTCCATTCACAACAAATTATAATTGGGTAAAATAAATCTGAGATAAGTATGTTTATGGAGAATAAAACTTTGAACTATGCGTTTAACACAGTTTTAACATTTATAATTGATCCTCTGAATTTATTGGCCTTAACTGTTTAACACAGTTTTAACATTTATCATTGATCCTCTGAATTTATTGGCCTTAACCTCTAGTGTACATTTCGTGTTTGACATGATATAGGTGTGGGCTCTTTCTTGAAGATGGTCCAACATCTACATATATAACATCAGTCTATCTAATTCTATTTGGAGTGAAATGAGTTTTTAAACATAAATTTTGTAGTTTAGTGGTGTGTATTAATGTTTTTCTTTTTGCTAAAAGGTGTGTGTTGAACTTTTTCTAGTCCATGTCCAATTTTTTCCTGAACGATTAGACATCATACACAAATAGATTGGTCTTGGGTTTCTTCTCAAAAGACATCATACTAATCAAAGTTAGACATCTTTTTATATATTAGATATTATTTGTCTAATCTTCTAATGTGAGATTTTATTTCCATTCACAACAAACCTCTTCTGAAACCAAGTACCACACAAACCCTTAATTTCTAACCTCTAGTGAAACTTGGCACACATCTTATACCGCCGTAATCACCAACGTGACTCTTCACCTAACCCTTGCTACACTATTAGGACTTATCCACCTTACCATTGCTCCATCTGGCCATTGTTGCACCATTAGGACATCACCACCCAATCCTTATAGCACTATTAGGAATAAGGAGAGACCTTCGATACAAGTCTCTTACACCTTTAATTTCCAAGTTACATTGAGGATGCTCCTCCCACAACCGAAGCTCCCAGGATCTTTGACTAGTCTCCGCCACATACCTCCTTTATCAAAGGTGGAGCACTTCGAAGTTGAAAGATATTTTCGTTTTCTTGCAGATTTTCGTCATTTCGGCTCTGATACCAATTGTTGGGGTTTTTAATATCATGTCTAATTCTTTCTCGAACGATTAGTATGACATTGTCCACTTTGGACCGAACAAACAAAATTCACATCGATTTAGTTTTTTGAATCCTTTCTAAAAGCTCGTACTAATCGGGATTGAAGAATTTTTTATATACTTAAACATTATTTGACTAAACTTTTTGTAACGGCCCGACTGCCCACAGCTAATGGGCCACCCACGCCCGCTCTCTCGGCCCGTGGGCCCCATCCTGTTCCAACGGTCGGTGCGTTATTTTTTCTGAGGCTCAAAATCATTGTTTACTGACCCTGCAATCACCACCCTACCTTTCCCCGTGTTTTGGCCTCATTCGCACGGTATCGCGAATCACTTCCCTATAGGCCACCCATAATTTCACTACTCCAGCATAAGCACGCTTAACCCTGAAGTTCTAAACGGATGTGTGACGGAAAAGGTAAGTCAACTTTGGTGACATAGGTAGCCAAATCAATTCTCTTAAACATTTTTACATATCACAACTCGGGATGTTACACTTTTAGTGTGAGATTTTCTTGTGCATTCAGAACCGGTTGTATTAATGTTGGCAAAACATAGAATGACAAATCATTTACTTGATTTAATGGGAGGATAAATCCAGAGTTTTTTCTTGTAGAGGTTCAAAATAAAGTTACACTTTTGTCAAACGAGAGTAGAAAGAAACACAAGAGGATTAAATCAAAAGACATATCTCTTTTCTTTTCTTTAGGACCAAAAAAAAAGCAAAAAACATATCTCTTCATCTCTATTGTTGTAATCTGGCATCTCATCAGTCATCACACAAGAGACAAAGGGGGAACAGAGAAAGCACACACAAAAAGATCATTCAACCAGATTGTACTTATCTCTCTCACTATTGTTTATTGGATTTCCACTGCATGATTGCTGAGTAAAGAGTGTAGTTAGCAAGAAGGTTCTTGTTAGGCAACGGAAGGTTTGTCACCGGTGACGTATCATTCTCTCTAAGCCAGTCCTGTATGGCTTCACGATCGTACGTGTACCCATCTGCAGCTACGCATGGCTCGTTCATCACTCCCTGTAATCAACACAAAGAAAACTAGGTTAAATCATGACGAATACAAAGTTTCTTATCATGCAAGTAACCAATAACTTTCAAACTAGGTTAAATCATGACGAATACAAAGTTTCTTGTATTGCAAGTAACCCATAACTTTCAAACCTTGAGAAGTGGACAAATGAAGTGAAAGGAAGGACCAGACGGTGTTCTCCCGACAGAGTTTTGAGCTTTGTCAACGACTTTCCAAAGCCGTTCCAAAGTCGGGATGATCAGATCTTTAAGGCCTGGTCTGTCTTTGCGTCTCATTTCCGTACACCACAATCCCAAAGCAGCTAACTCACGAGTCTCACTAATAGGCCACGTTCCAGCTTTCACATCCAACAATGCCATAAACTCAGCATCGTCTCCAATAGCTTCTTCAACCTTATGAGTAATGCCTATTGCGGTCTTGGCGGTTATAAGCTGCAGAATCACAATCCCTAGTGAATACACATCTGACTTAGGTGAGATGATCCCTGTCCGTTGATACTCAGGGTCGATGTAACATAATGTTCCCACGGGACTTGTTTTCTTTAAGACGGTTAGTTTAGAAGAAGTGTCGTCTTGGTTAGCCATCGTGGAGAGACCAACATCTCCGAGTTTGCTGACAAAGTTGTGGTCAAGCAAGATGTTACCTGGTTTGAGGTCACGGTGAATGATTGGTCTAGGCTTGGACTTGTGGAGGAAGACTAGCGCTGAAGCGACTTCTAAAGCGATCCTGAAACGCTCAAACCAAGGGATAGGAGGTGTGTCATTGACTTGCATCAACCTGTCATCTAAGCTTCCATTGTCCATGTATTCGTAGACCAGGCAGCCTCGTTCGGGACATGCCCCAAGTAGGAGGACAAGGTGAGGATGTCGGATCTTGCTCAAGATTTCAAGCTGTCAAAACATAAATACAATACATTTAGATGTTGGAAGATTATTTATTAGAGTCGGTCCTGAGATTTTTAGAGGGCCATAAATATTTTAAGGTAAATTTTTGTAATTTATATTTTCTAATAATTTAGGTGTCCATAAGACTTATGTTTATTTCCTTATAAAAATTTGGGAGCCAAGACGAATGTTTTATCGTGCTATGCCCATGACCGGCCCTGCTTAATGTAACTAGAGAACTGACCTCTTGATCAAACTGTTTAGAGAGCTGAGTTTCTCCTGCATGAAGGACCTTAACAGCAGCAGTTGTGTGATGCAGATTACATTTGTAAACGGTTCCATAGGATCCAACTCCGATTTTTAGATCTTCAAAAAAGTTTGAAGTAGGGTCTGCAATCTCCTCCCATGAGTAGTGTTGGTACTGGATCCCTGGAGAGACCAAAGAAGCCTGGAGCCTATCTTTCTCTTTAGCGTCACGCTCTGCTTTGATCTCAGCTTTTCTTCTGCATAAAGCCTCTTTCATCATGAGTTCTTTAACTTTCTCTACCTCCTTCATCGTCTCTTCATACCTCTGCTTCTCCTTTGAAGCAGAATCTTTAGCTTCTTCTTCCTTTTCTTTCAGTTTCATAAGCTTCTCGGACTCCTCATATCTTCGTTTGTTTAGCTCAGTTAGCTGCAACCAAAACCCATATAAGAACAAGAAATGTAACATAACATTAAAATTGCCAAGGTCTATGCGGTTCAAAAGCTTAAACTATAACCTTTTGAAAGGCATCAACAGTCTCGGTTTGAGCCATAGCATACATCTCCTGAACACGCTTCAGCTCGGCTTTCAGCTTCTCTATCTCAAATGTCAGATTCGCCTGCACAATTTGTTGTGAACAAACGCAAATGAAACTCGAAGAAAACAAGAAAGCTTAGAAAGAAGCTTTATTGAGAAAATTACATGTTATAAGGTTTGCATAATGATTACATAAATAATTAATTTATGATATCGTATACTTATATTTACTTGGTCTCAAAATTGGATATTTCTTTTCTATAACTTCCTTATTCGATAAAAATGGTTCCATAATCCCAACGAATATGATATTTTTTTGGTTCTCCAAAATTTAAGTAGCGTTTTGAATATTAGATCGGACTGGCCGGCTAGACCGTGACTCACTCTTCTAACCGGCTTCAGGTTGTGATAAAAACTGGATTTGAATTAAACCAGCAAACCTGGTCAAAAACTGGTCAAACTCATGAGAACCGGTGATAAGGTTCTATATTAAAACTCGATTTTCTCAAATTTAGTTAAAATAATTGAAAATTAAAAAAAAAAATCATTGAAAGTTCATATTGTTTTAATATATATCTAAATAAATTAGAAGTTTTATATTTTGAAGTTTTTATTTTATTTTCATTTCATTTTTAGTGTCTAACAATGATATAAATTTATAAAAAATAATTTTATAGTTATACATATATATATATATAGATACTTAAATAAATATTAGATTAAAATTTAAAACTCAGTTGGACCGGTATGACTATTGACTCAACAACAATGCTTAGTCAATGTCCGGTCCGATTTCTAAAACATTGAATTTATTAATAACCCCACTAAAGACATTTTTAACTCACTCTATTTTTACTCTAAAATAGAATTTAGAGTACAAAATGCTTTAATGATACTCTATTTCCATTCTACAATAGAGTAAAAAATATAGTTACTCGATATATATAGAGTAATTTATTTATTTTTTGTTCATCACTTTATTTTTCATTTTAATAGAGATTACCATCGGAGCAACAACCAACTCTATTATAGGGCTACACAAAATAGATTTAATTATTAGAGATGGTCTAAGTCATTTCTAGAATTAACACAATATCTAACTTCAGTCCCAAACAAAAATATTTTCCGTCTCTCCGTAAGAACAGAATCAAGATCAATACGGCTCTGAGTCAGATGACTCTAGACTCTGGCTCTCTAGAGAAAATAGAATCAGGAACCAAGAGAGTTAACTTACCTGATTATCATCGGTCAGGGAATGGACACTGTGGATGCCATCAGACATGTTAGATGCTTGATGAGAAACATAGTTCGCAGGAACAACTGCTCCCCAATCCATATTAGCTATCTCATGGTTGTTTCTCGAAGGGGCTCTAGGACTAAGACTATCAGGAGAGCTACTCGTGGAACTGTCTCTCTCCATTCTCTCAAACCTTATGGTTCTATCAGAGTCTGAATCGGAAGGACGCACAGAAGCTAGTTTCCCCTTTGAGACAACATAGACTGTGCAGAATCTTGGAACAGCAGTTGCAATCATAGAAGACACATCACTCTTTTTCGTGAAGAATCCGGGAAGAGAAATTCCTATAACGAGTTCAGTGACTCCACTTCCAGCAATCTCTTCGGCTATCGCAGCTACAGGATTGTGTGATTCCAGCACCAGGATCTCTACTCGAACCTGTTTTGTAATATATTCGAGTAAAACATAACAAGAAAGGAAAGACTAAACTTAGTTCTTGACACCAAACCTTTCTCCTTTCGAACATGTTCTTGTAAGGAAGAAGCATCTCGTTTGTGTTCCTATTCACTTCTTTTATGTAATCTGATACTACTTCAGCTCTTGCCTCTGATATTGATATCGCTTTCCCCACTGAAACCGAATAAATAAAAAACTAATTAACTAAATCTTGGTTGCCAAACGCATACATCTTTTGCATTAGTCACAACTTACTTGGGGTAACAATGTAAGTGATAGGAGGACGAACATAGATCAATTTGAAATCATAGAAGCCTTGGGGGATGAACTTCTCAAGAGCCCAAAACGCGACGTATTTGCTCTTCTTCTTACCATTAATGGCTACAGCCACAGCAGGTGATGGGGGAGGAGGTGAAGATAGGTGTTCACTTAATGATCTTGCTGAACTTTTCTTGTCCATTCTTTTATCTGAAACTAATGAAATGTAAATGTAATAATAGATCTCCACGAATATGTAAATGTAACAGATAAAAAAAACGACAAAACGCAACTTACCTAGTAGTTTCTGTTCTAGAAGAGAACTATGAGGAAGAAGAACCCTAAGTTTGGTGATCTAATGACATCTTCTTAATAGGAAATAATTGCAACAAGCTATCGCGTTTTTTGCCGCCACAACCTTTATTTATAACTAGTTCACTAATTATTTAATTAATTTTGTTTATGCGTTGAAATAATAATACATAATTTTCTATAAAATTTATTCGTCTTAAAAGGATCTACATTGGTATATCCCTCAGGTTACAATACTATATAGTATAGATGACTATTTATTAATGTCTTATAGAATCGTAGAAGATACATATGTACCTAGGAACTCCCCTCACTTTCAGAGCTCGTGTTCTTACAAAAAAAGATTCTGAATTTTGATGATTACAGAAAGTCAACTATGTTCACATATGTTGACATATGTTCACATCTATATCTACCTATTTTATTAATTCTATTAAATTAAGAACATGAACTATTTGATATATGTTTAGTTTAATTATTTATTCATTTGATTTAAGAAGTCACTTATAGAGAACACCGACCTTTGTTCGATGAATCTTAAACTGAAGAAAGAGCTTGACCAGCTAAGGCTTGGACTTGTGGTAGCTATCTCGTCTTTGCTTTCTTGATAGTTAAAGACTTGGTTACATGAATCATTGATACTAAATGCTTGAATATCTGTTGAATATTATGATATGCATTCTTTGAATGATTAATCGACTGCTTGGAATGTTTATGCATTTATTTT
The DNA here is from genome assembly GCA_905132885.1 of Moricandia moricandioides. Classification (NCBI taxonomy): domain Eukaryota; kingdom Viridiplantae; phylum Streptophyta; class Magnoliopsida; order Brassicales; family Brassicaceae; genus Moricandia; species Moricandia moricandioides. The sequence continues at coordinate 46,758 of CAJHQQ010001173.1, forward strand.
GTTTTTTAAACTGATTTATGTTTATGCATGCATTTGTTGGTGTTGGTAAAAGATTATCAATAAACATCCGTAGTGATGTGTTATTTTCTCTGACGTCAGTAATGAATGAAAAACCGAACCATGAAATCCATGGAGGAGTCGTTTACTAAATAATGTTGGATTAATATTTTTGGGAGATAGGTAATCATTGAGACACTGTAGACTTTGTTTAATTGATGCATATGAGCAGCATTTTTCTGATTGTTTTATGATACCTCAGTCATCTATTCCTTTGCTTTATTAAAAAAAATATAATAATACATATTGTCATATTAAATGTGTTTTATTACAAAGACAATATTTTTGCGCAGAATTTATAATATAGGTTTACTCCCTTGGGTATATTTATAGACAAAAAAAAAGAAAATAAATACTATAAAAATACATATGTATATGTTGCCTAAAAGATATTCCATTATTTTTTTAATAGTAAATCAATTATGTTTCTATTTTGTATTATTAGATAATTAGCTTCATTTTTATAAATTTATTTCATAAATATGTGTCCAATGTTTTAAACATATTTGAGCACTGAATCGGGATCACCATGTCATAGGGTCAACCGTGGTCGAACCCCAAATCAATAAATTAATAAATAATAATATAGTTATATATAAATATAATATTATTAACTATTGAAAGCTACATGATAATATAAAATACAAGTTTTATTTTAAAAATATAATTAAATATTAAAAATTATTTTAATTTCAATTATTTGTTTGCCATGAAAATAAATTATTCAACTAATTATAATATCAAATTAGAACTTTGGTTAGAAGTGAAGACAATAAATAACAATACAAAAAGTACAAAACATTATTTTTAATTTAAAATAAATTAAAAAATATAACAATTTTTACTAACAAAAAAATATATTATTATATCAATAAATTTTTATTTTCCCTATTACCATTCTTAGAATAACATATTAATTTTTTAACCTAAGTCTAGAGAATCACAAATAATTTTTTTTATGTAATATTAAAATTATACGAAAAGTCATTTTTTAAAAAAAATATCAAATTTTTATGGGCTTTTTACCAAGTCCAATGGTGTCGGATCACGTGTTTTTAGTCTTTATCAGGTTGGTTTTTAATTAGTGATTGTTTTCATTAAATCCGAACTCTACATGTAAATCATTAAATTTGGTTGAAACAGTAAATCTGAGTCGAATATGAAAACAATGATGCATAGTAAATTTTTTTAAGATTGTCAAAATATAAATATTTTATAGATGTCAAACACAAAATGTTTAAGATTGAATATTAATTATCTCTGGTATCCACTAAATAAAAGTTTTGTATTAACAAATTATCTCGCCTTTTTAAAACGCAGGTCAAAATTTAATTTTTACAGTAAAGAAAAAAACAAATCCTAGAGTATATTTGTCTGATCAATTCAGACATATCAGAAGAAGCTAAACCGGCCAATGGGGAACAGATTTCTGTTTAAGGAACAATATTACAGAATAATACTCCAAACGTGGGCACACAATCCTTGTTAATGCTACAGCTGGTGAAGTCAGGTCTCTCTTGTGTCAATGGGCAAATGTGTTTGGAGCCACGGCCATTGGAATTGTTTCGATCGATAAGAAGATGGATGTTTATTTTTTATTTTACTGAAAAAATGATATTGTCAAAGCCTCAAAGGAGTTGATATTGTCACCAGGACTCAGTGGGAAAAGCACCTTTGAAGCATCTCCTACAAAAAAAAAAACTAATTTTGAAGGTGAGTGATCTTCAAATCCTTTTGTATATTACCTATTTAATCCTCAATTATCATAATAACTAATTATAAGCACAAAAATATACATAAATAATAACTACATATCAAAATGTAAACCTAATATTAATAACTCATATATAGATATTTTGGTTTCATCTATATAAAAAATCTTTAATTTCCTAAAAGAAAATGAATCAATTAGAGAAAAAGGTCAATGTTAAAAAAATCAATAGACGATAAATATGCATTTTATAGAGTGCTAGTGACTAGGTAAATAATTTTAACCCAGGCAAAGCCTATCTTGCCTAGACATTAATGAATTACTAAATTTTTTAATATATATGACATTTATTTGAAATATTTTAGTTTTTAAATAGGAATATAAACTATTGTGATAAATTATCAAAATTAAATATATAAAATAAAAGAAATTAGCTAAATTTGTGGATCTATACTAACATTATTGATTAAAATAACATATTTAGGCTAATTTAGAGTGATTTTAACCGATTTTGAATATTTTGAATTGATTTGAATCATATAACTCGGATCGGATTCTAGGAAAATCGTTTCGGATAAGATTGAAATGCCACATATGCGGGGGTAGGCGCCGCCTAAACTGATTTTTAGAACCTTATGTTTAAGAAATAGTTAAATTACGTATATACAATATTTCTATTTCACATAATCTTATTTATTATTAATTATTTTGATTTAAATTTTAACATATTTATTTACTTTATGTATCAATGATAATATATTCATATATATATATATATTTGACTATTTAACCAAAATATATTTATAAAGATTAAAGTGAGACACAAATTAATATTATAGTAGAATTATATGTAAGTTACATTACTATAAGGACGAAACGGAAAAGTAAATAATGTCAGAGCTTTTGAATAGTGAAATCTCAAACTTAAGATTTCATGATTTAAATCCTTAAAATTTGAGGATTTGAAAGCATGTTGAACTTATGTACACTTCTATATAGCTAGGCTTTGTTGGGTTTTTTTTTCAGTTACAAAGATTTTTTTTTTTTTTTAAATAAGAAAATTTTATTAATGTCAACAAGATATCAGTTACAAGCTTCGCTTCAAATAAAATTTCCCAAAATCAAACAACTTTTAGCTAGCTTCGCTCAATTCATATCATGGCGTGTTCCGCTAGTAAATTCATAATCCTTGAGAATCGAAAGCTGTTCTCAACCATCGATGAGCCACAAGAAGGAGAGATTCACCTCATTTCCTCAGATACCGTGGTCTTCCTCTGTCGCCTCCAGAGTATCTGGCTTCTGATGATTTTATCTAAACTTGCAATCTAACCTGTCTATAAAGCGTGAGCAAACAAGAAGTTAAAAAAAAACTGAAAGTATGGACTATTGAGCGAGAGGTACAAAAACCCTTACCGAAAGAGAAACTCTCTTACCCGAAGAGAACTTTGAAACCGAGCTATACACCCGCCTCTGATGCCAAGAACAATGCAAGAAAACAGGTCTGAGATAGAAACTGAACCACTAACCAGATGAGCTCTTAACCTGCACAAAAATGTATTGGTGTTTCTGTGATTTTGGAATTTACTTAAATGTCAGGACACCAGTATTGTATATCATTTATGGTTAGAAAAAAACATTTCTATTAAATAAGAAAGTTTCTAAAAAGAAAAAGAATTACCAAGTGTTGATTTATTTTTTCAAAATGTGAAATTCATATAAATATGAGAAGAGTTTGTAACTAGTTACAAAAGAGTTTCGAACAGCTGGGATAAGCCTTGGACAAAAAAATATATAAAAAAAAAGGTTAGCCTAGAAATTGTCAAGTCCACAATTACTAGTGTCTCACCTAGCAGAGCATGAGGTTTGAGAAGTGTTTCCGGTGCCTTAACTTCACGCACATGCCTGCTAATGAGCTTGAAAGTTGCTTGTGGTGTTACCATGATTCTGTCATGCAGTCTTATTAATAAAATTATAAAATAAACTATAAAGGGTACAACGAACAAACTTATAGAGCATAATTCACTATTTATTCATCCATATCGGTTTCATAGGTTATATGTTAGTCGGTTTGAAGTTGACTAACCAAGCATAACGAAACCTTACATGTTACGAGTAATGAACATTCTTGTGACCACCAAGTGCTTGACCAGATTCAAATAATTTGCAACAAAATTCACATTCGTAACGTAGAACCACGTCTTGTTTCTTGATTCACCGGTGACATATCATTCTCTCTAAGCCAGTCCTGTATGGCTTCACGGTCATACGTGTACCCATCTGCAGCTACGCATGGCTCGTTCATCACTCCCTGTAATCAACACAAAGAAAACTAGGTTAACGAATACAAAGTGTCTTGTCATGCAAGTAACCATTAACTTTCAAACTAGGTTAAATCATGACGAATATAAAGTTTCTTGTAATGCAAGTCAAACCTCTAGAAGTGGACAAATGAAGTGAGATGGAGGACCAGACAGTGTTCCCCCGACAGAGTTTTGAGCTTTCTCAACCACTTTCCAAAGCCGTTCCAAAGTCGGGATGATCTGATCTTTAAGGTCTGGTCTGTCTCTGCGTCTCATTTCCGTACAACACAGCCCTAAAGCAGCTAACTCACGAGTCTCACTAATAGGCCACGTTCCAGCTTTCACATCCAACAATGCCATAAACTCAGCATCGTCTCCAATAGCTTCTTCAACCTTATGAGTAATGCCTATTGCGGTCTTGGCGGTTATAAGCTGCAGAATCACAATCCCTAGTGAATACACATCTGACTTAGGTGAGATGATCCCTGTCCGTTGATACTCAGGGTCGATGTAACATAATGTTCCCACAGGACTTGTTTTCTTGAAGACGGTTAGTTTAGAAGCAGCGTCGTCTTGGTTAACCATCGTGGAGAGACCAACGTCGCCTAGTTTGCTGACGAAGTTGTGGTCGAGTAAGATGTTACCTGGTTTAAGGTCACGGTGAATGATTGGTCTAGGCTTGGACTTGTGGAGGAAGACTAGCGCTGAAGCGACTTCTAAAGCGATCCTGAAACGCTCGAACCAAGGGATAGGAGGTGTGTCATTGACTTGCATCAACCTGTCATCTAAGCTTCCATTGTCCATGTACTCGTAGACCAGGCAGCCTCGTTCGGGACATGCTCCGAGGAGGAGGACAAGGTTTGGATGTCTGATCTTGCTCAAGATCTCAAGCTGTCAATTAATAAAAAACATTTAGACTCTGATTGGTAAGTTTATGGTAAACAGTGCAAGATTTACGAGAAATTCTTAAAAATACCACAAGTTAAAAAGTAATATTTATTTTTTTATAAATATTTAAAAATATTAGTTTACTCAATTTGCATAATATATTTAGAGTATTTTTAAAAATAGTTATTCATTAATGACAAATTTTAAAAATGGTATCAAACTTGTGGTAAAATTGAAATTTCTCCAAAACTTATGTATATTTGCTAGTTAAAATTTGGGAACCATGATTTATGTTTTATCGTGCTATGCCCATGACCGGCCATGTTTAATGTAACTAGAAAACTGACCTCTTGATCAAACTGTTTAGAGAGCTGAGTTTCTCCTGCATGAAGGACCTTGACAGCACCGGTCGTGTGATGCAGATTGCATTTGTAAACGGTTCCATAGGCTCCCATTCCGATCTTGAGATCTTCAGAGAAGTTTGTAGTTGCGGCTGCAATCTCCTCCCATGAGTAGTGTTGGTATTGGATCCCTGGAGAGACGAGAGAAGCCTGGAGCTTATCTTTCTCTTTAGCATCACGCTCTGCTTTGATCTCAGCTTCTCTTCTACGTAAAGCTTCTTTCATCATGAGTTCTTTAACCTTCTCTGCCTCTTTCATCGTGTCTTCGTACCTTTGCTTCTCCTTTGAAGCTTTATCTTTAGCTTCTTCTTCCTTTTCTTTCAGCTCCATAAGCTTCTCTGACTCCTCATATTTTCGCTGGTTTAGCTCAGTTAGCTGCAACCAAAACCCAAATAAGAACACATAATGTAACACGGTCTATGCGGTTCAAAACTTTAATCTAAGACCTTTTGTGAGGCATCCACAGTCTCGGTTTGAGCCATAGCATACATCTCCTGAACATGTTTCAGCTCAGCTCTCAGCTTCTCTATCTCAAATGTCAGATTCACCTACACAGTTAGACCCAACTTCAGTTCCAAACATAAACATGTTCTGTCTCTCTGGAAAAACAGAATCAAGATCAAGACAGTCTGATGGTTCTGAGTGAGCAAAATGATATGATGACTCAATAATCTGATTCTCCGTTGAAATCACACATCGAAAGTTTAAAGAAACCAACACTAATATATAAGAGATTTTGACCAATCTACTTATCTCCGAATGATTGTAAGTTGGAAGTACATGAAACTTAACGCGCTTTAAGATATCTAGGAAAAAAAATCAAGAACCAAGACAGTTAACTTACCTGATTATTATCGGTCGCGGAATGGACACTGAGGAGGCCCTCAGACATATTAGAAGCTTGTTGAGAAACCCAAGAATAGTTTTCAGGAACCACTGCTCCCCAATCCATATTGGTTATCTCGGGGTTGTTGCTCGATGACGAGCTCATGATCGATCTCCTCTCCTCATGATCTCTCCATTTAGAAGCAAAGTTCATCGCGTTATACGCCTCTGCTCCCATTGGAAATGATGCACTAAAGCTCTCATTGCTAGTGTTACTCTTCCTCTGTTCACTACCACTGCTCGGTACAATCTGCATCGCTCTCCCTGTAGACACTTCCGACTGGTCCGTCTCACTAGACGTATCCATTTGAACCACCGCGCTGCTGCTCGGGTCTGAATGTTTTGCAGCGGCGGGGAAATGAGAGACTCGGGATTGCGCTTCCGAAGCAAACGAGAGATAGTCTTGGTAGTCTGTTTCAGACAAACAAGTAAATAACTATTAAGTTTCGTGGACTTCCAACTAAAAACAATTCATTTCGATTCAGTGTAAAAGTTTACCAGAGGGGACTCTAGGACTAGGACTATCAGTGGAGCTCGTGAAGCTGTCTCTCTCTATTCTCTCGAACCTTATCGTTCCGCTAGCATCTGAATCGGAAGGACGCACGGAAGCTAGCTTCCCTTTTGAGACAACATAGACTGTGCAGAATCTTGGAACAGCAGTTGCAATCATAGAAGACATATCAATCTTTCTTGAAAAGAAACCGCGAAGAGACATTCCTATAACGAGTTTGGTGACTCTGGTTCCAGCAATCTCTTCTGCTATCGCGGCTACAGGCTCGTGTGACTCCAGCACCCGAATCTCTACCCGCACCTATGTTAACACCAATTGGGATACTTTCATATATATTTTTTGATAAAACAGAACAAGAAAGGAAAGTCTTGAGACCAAACCTTTCTCCTTTCGAACATTTTCTTGTAAGGACGAAGTATCTCGTTTGTGTTCCAATCCACTTCTTGTTTGTAAGCTGATACTACATCAGCTCTTAGCTCTGATACCGATATAGCATTCCCCACTGGAAACCGAATAAGAAAGACTCAGATCCTCGTAAGCCAAACCCAAAGATCTTTTTAACATTAAGCTACAACATTATAGTCACAACTTACTAGGGGTAGGGATGTAAGTGATAGGAGGACGAACATAGATCAATTTGAAATCAGAGAAGCCTTCAGGTATGAACTTTTCAAGAGCCCAAAACGCGACGTACTTGCTCTTCTTCTTACCATTGATAGCTACCGCTACAGCAGGTGATAGTGGAGGAGGTAGAGATAGTTGTTGGCTTGATGATGCTCTTACTGTTTTTTTCCCTTCCATTGGGGCTTTCAGACAAAAAAGTCAAACACAGAACTTACCTTGTAGTTATGTTCTATGAGGAAGAAGAACACAAGACCTCTAAGTTTTGGTGATCTTATGACATTTTCTTAGGACGAAAAAATTGCCACAAGCAAACACGTTGTTACCACGCAACCTTTATTTATTAGCTTACTAATTAGTTATTCTTTTCATACGTTGAAACTTGAATAGTAGTACATACATTTCTCTGTTTTGTTTCTATAAAATTATCGTTATATACGTCGTAAAAGTATCTACGTCGTATATCCGTCAGTTTACGTTTTAAATAAACAAAGTCAACAAATAAAATAAATGCTTGTGATTGTTATCGAAAATATATATATACAATTAGAGGATGATAAAAATGAGAACATAAAACTAACAACGATTAGGGATTCATGTCATGTAACATCGGAAAAAAATTTCCATTATGTGGCATGAACACTTAGATTGAAGAATTCTTTTACAGAGAACATTTCTCAAAATAATGAGTTGAGTATACACCTTTTTTAAAAAAAAATTATAAAACATTAATATTCTTCAAAACATTGTACTTACATGCTATTTACGATTTTTGTCATTTACTTTTTAACTATTAATGGTAAATTGGTCAATCATAGTTGCCTCTAACATCATATTCTATCTCATTATACTTGCCACCAAATACATACCAAATCATATATTAATTGTATTAAGAGAAATTCTAGTTTTACCACATATTTAATAATTATTTTATAAATTGCTAAGAATACCACAAGTTAAGTATCACTTTTCAAAAATATATTATCATCTGGGTTTATATTTTACTGATTATTGTTTAGTGAGTTTATGGATTAGATATTCTGGTCAAGATTGAGATTACATGATAACATTTAGTTGCCTACATGACATTCTCGTCCGTTTTGTCACGTCTTTTCTTGCTTACTATACTTTATAACTATTTAACAACTAGAGATGTAGTCGTATAGAATCGTAGAGGATATACCAAGCAACTCCCCTGACTTTACGTGCTCGTGTTTTATTAATCAAACCATATATGTTCTGTTGTTTACTGGAAAAGAAAAACAAATCATTGAGTCTCTTTGTCTGATCAGTTCAGACAAATCCGAAGAAGCTGAATCGGCCAATAGGGAACAGACTTCTGCTTAAAGAAACAATATTACAGAAGAATACTCCAAAACGTGGGCACACACACCTTGTTCATGCTTCAGCTGGTGTAGTCGAGTCTCTGTTGTGTCAATGGGCAAATGTGCTTGGAGCCACGGTCATTGGAATTGTCTTGACCAATGAGAAAGTGTCTCAAGCCAAAAAAAAAAAAAAGTGGCTCAAGCAAAAGAAGATGGATGCCACCATGTTGTTGTGTAAAAGAACGAGTATTTTGTTTCACAGGTCAATGATTCTACACTGGGCAAATGAATTGATGCTGTCTAGGACTCAGTGGGAAAAGACACCTCTTGTGAAAAATTTTATTATTATTGTTCCTTTCTTTTGGACTTTTTTTGTTTGTCTTTTTGTTGTACAAGTGTTTGTCTCCATAACCTGCGTAACAACTTTTCAAGCTGTTTGTGTTGTGGACAAACCCTCAAGAAAACAAGAACACTTATAAAGAAAACATGATTGTCACAAATACTTGTTTTTAAAGTTAATATATCGATTATGTTAATGAATAAATTACAATTCACTAAATTCGTATTTATATATATTTTCTTAAAAATTAGATACTTTTTTTTTCTTTTAAAGAAACTTCCTTCTTTCATTAAAATGTTTTTTTCCTTATCCTAACATTCGAATGTACTAAGATTTACGTTGTTTCCAAAATAAACTGTTTAGAATTTCCTAGGTTAGTTTTTTTTTTTTTTTGATCAAACCAAATTTATATTAAATCTTAAAGAGTTCACCCTCTAACAGAGGGTACAACAAGGCTAACTAGAGCCAGAACATACCACCAACACATGGTTAAAAAACAGATAGAAAGACAATACATTTCATAAAAAGAAACCAAAAGACATAGTACAATGATTTCATAAATTTCTTTTCGAAATGCATCAAGTGTAACCCAAAGAGTCACAGCCTCTGCAGCATAAGCAGAGAAGAGCATCATTAGCTGGGAGGAAGATCCTTGCAATACCAACCATAAGACTTGTTCATCCAAATCACTCAACATATGAGGATATATTGGGAAAAGAAGTTGTTCCAAGTAGGAAGCAACCAGGGGATAAACACCCGACATACACATATTCACCGGAGGAAACATAACAATGAGTTTTCCTTTAACCTGACACCAAGGAGAACACAAAATCACAGTACCAAGGTCCACCAGATTGAATACAATAGAAGAACTGCATACTGCAGTAGATGGTCGCATCAAGACGACATAGGTGCTACTAAATAGCATAACAAAACCGAGGGAGACAAAGTCTATCGGAACATCACAGTGAAGAGCTAAGATCCACAAATCCAGTGTAATCCACTCAACTAGCTCTCTATACCATTCGATAAACGAATCAAAACAGAGTACAGAGGAGTGGGAGCAAACCTGAGGGATTGAAAGAGGAGGTAGCCTGGGAGAGTCAGTACATGGTCCTGCCACTTTGCATACCAACTGAACGAACTGCATACTGCAGTAGATAGAAATCGAGTAGACGACCTGTATATCACCCGCATATACAAGAGTAATACCAACAACTCTGAACTGTTTTGTCCGAGAAAGGATAAGAAACTCCAGATCTAGGGTTTGGGTAGGCGCTTGAGGATGACGGTTGGGCAAAGCACAAGTGAAACGAAGAAGAGCGAGGATGAGAGATGCGTCTGGAGGGTCCGGAGGGTCGGGTGGTTCAACCGGAGAGAGAGAACCAAACAGAGGAAACTTACGCGGTGGAGGATCGGGTGGAGGTCTGGATCGGGATGGAGAAGGAGCTATGACCATCGAAGCCATGGAGAAGGAGAGGAGCAGCTTCAGAGAGAAGAAGATAGATCGAAGATGTTGAGGCGTTGAAAATCCATGGAGGCGGCTCACCTAGGGAAACGGGCCTGGGAGGGTTTTTTGTTATGTAGGGTTCATAATGAATTTCCTAGGTTAGTTATAATGCATTATTGTCACTTTAAATGTGCTCATAACTCCAAGCTAAAGCATTGTTGTGTTAACAACACATGAAAAGCATGGGCCATGTAAATTAAATTTGTTCAGATGTGTGTTTTTGTAAACTGATTACTGTTTGTTGGCCAAAAGAAATGTGCGACTAACATAAACTAATTTAAGAAAACCTTTTCATACATTCAAAAGGAGTTTTGACAACTTCTGACTCTTGTTTCTGTTTTGGTTATAGAATATGCATACAAACTACAACTGGATAAAAAAAAGAATGATAAGATCTACAGTTACATAGTTATATTCAGGGTCGGTCCTTGGCTAAAGCCTAACAAGCAAGGGCTCTAGGTGTCACAAATATATAAGTGACTGTATAAATTTTTTAAGGGTGTTAGAGAGTATATATGAGTGTACTTTTGCCTTTGCTTCCCATTGTTATATGAGTGAAATGTTTTTAATTTTGTTTTGAAGAGGATCAACCAAGCTCCTACATTTCTTCGGCTGGGGAGAGTGACTGTCACTCTAATACACAATATGTGGGTATTTTACCCATTATTGGCCCGTTTAATTTCACCGTACTCGATTTACAACTCAATTTTTTTTTTTTGAAAATCTTAACATGTGAACACTAACTTCTTTGAAAGACTCAACATTAGTATCAGTATTTTAATTTATTAACATAAATGCAAAGAAACAATCAAGATACGACTCCATTTAATGATATTTCCATTGAACGTATAGTCTTAGTCGTATCACTATTTATTTTTATTATGCTAATTTAATTTACTTTAGTATTGTATTTTAACCAATAGATATATTTTGATTCAATCTTTGACTTCACTTAGTCAAAGAAAAACATAAATTCTGATTCATTTGTAATTTGACACGTACAAGATATATTAAATAGATAATTTTTGAAATAAAACATAATAATATATACCATTAATGTTTAGTTTCGTTGTTTGACTAGTACAATAAAAACTCTATAAATTAATAATGTTATGATTATGGTATTTTATTGATTAATAAAGTTATTAATTTACAAAAAAAAATTGATTTTTATTATAAACTATATATTTTTTTTAAAAAAATACAGTTAATTTCAACATATATATAATACTTATATTTTAGGATTCAAATTTTAATATTTATTTTATTATGATATCTAGTGTGTGTATAAAATAGTTTCATAGAATATCATTGTGATTTTAGATATAATTTTACCTATTAAAAAATATATTGAAGTATTAAAAAAAGATAATTGCATTGTGAATACAAAATAATTTATTATTTTTTTGGTTTTAGTTATATAATATGTATATATATATATATAAAGGATAAATTTATGATTTTAATGTGACCATATATTTACATATAATTTTTCTATAAATAAGCAATTAACTATAGCTTATATACATTTACTAATCACACTAGGCCGGGTGAAAAAATGAATGAAAAACCAAATGGGCAATATAAGCTATTTTAAATTTTAATTACCTTCTGAAATTTTAGTTTATTTTGAGTTAAAAATAATATTAGTTTTCATAATTTATATTTTGTTGTTCTTATCTTATCAGAGATCATATGATTATCTTATTATTTAATAGAATGTCATGAATATGTAATAATTTTATTGTTTTAAAATTTGGTTCTATCTTAATAATGATAATAAGCAGAATGAAGTTTCTAAAAATAAAAATTATTAATTATTTTTTGCCTTTAAATGTTTGTTTTTTTTAATTCATTGGCATTTTTTTGCTAAAGGGTTACTCTTTTCAAATATATATATATATATTTTTTATGATATTATAAGTGACGATCAAATAAACCATACCATCAAAACAACAGATTAGAGTTTTTGAAAATGTACTATTGATTAGTTTTCAATATGTGGTTGTTACTATTTGAGACAACAAGCTCCACCGAAAACTTTTTAGTATCAGACATCCCACATAGCAGATTGGTTGTCAGTTAGGTCACATATAAGATTAGTCAAAACCTATAAATATTAGGTATAAAGTCAGACAAGGGTGTTATGGATAGAAGCTAAATACTTGATGATTCCATTAATATTCTAGAGTGGTAGGATGTGGATGTAACAAAGAGATGCCTCGTTGTATCTTTTTAAACACTTTGGGAAGAATATGTTCCTTGTGCTGCACATGTATTAGTCATGTTTTAGGGGAAGTGTTTGTTGGGTTCTTATGTACCTGAGGAGCAGAGTTAAGAATGTATGTGTTACAATGGATAAATATTCTATCTTTTGTACACATGGTACTTTAAAAAGTGTTAGAGGTGCCCTGACTATTTATCTCATGCTGCAACGTGTAAACGTATAGATAGTAATAATACACGTACAATTGACTCTCAGATCTTTATCTCCTTTTTTCTAACTTTGAAGTTTCACTCTTTGCAAAAGCTTTTAAAATGTGAAGAAAACCTCATAGTTCTGAAGAACACGGACATATGTTACTATCTGATAACCCTAATGATTCTTAAATCAAGTGTATGATAGAATCCTATAGGAAAATATTATTTTCTGCTAATAACCTATATATTTGTTTATATCAACCCTGAGTAATGGTGCCGGAAACATGACATAATGGGACGATATAACAATGACTATTATAGTATTAACCATTTGGAATTGAAGTACCCTATCATTAGGAGCAGAATATTGATACCCATAAGATGATTACCTTTTCTATCAACATTCTGGTCCTCTCAGAACTGAAGGAACCGAGCAGCGACATGCCTGAAACTTTAAAAAAATCGAAGATAATAGATTTTCATTTTTACATGTTTTGTTGGTAATGATAAGATATGGTTTTCACACATTCTATTTACACAAAGGTGAATGAAGGATTGTTAGTGAGAATTGAAGGGGAGGTATTGAGGTGGAAGATTTAAGTTTGTACTTAAGAGGACAATGAATAAGGGTAGAGAGTTACATTCTCACATAATTGCATATTTGTTTAGTTGCTTGTCAGAGACGTTAGATATGGAAGAAAGAGAATGGGAGAGACATGCATCTTATATACTTGGGTACTGTAGAGTAGCATTTTTGTATTTTTTTTAATATACAACATATTTTTCATTCATAACATAAACGACTGCATGTATATATAAAGGCAACATCAAGCATACAATGTGCAAGCTTTTTAGAAAAATTAAGAACAAATCAAAGGAAAGGTAAAGACACAATTTAGACAAGTTTGATATAGTGTCAAAATTGATTCTAAAGGAGCCACTCTCTAGTAATCTCATAGAGAAAATACTGTGTCATTCGGTTTTTCAGACTTGGAAATAGTCACTATAAGTTATGATGTTGAACACTACACAACCTCGAGTCTCATCAGAATGATTCGTTCCGGTCCCAAACAAACCGTCACACAAGATAACAAGCGGTTAGCAAAACAAAGATACTCTTTAGCATTGACGCCAAGAGAAAGGTGCCTCTCATGTGGTGGAAATATTCACTCCTACAAATAGAAGGAAGGCGGAAACGATCTCTCATAGAGTTTGGCTAGTCTTTCAGCGGTGGAAAATGTGTCGCTCTTTGGTATCGTGGAGTTCCAATGTCTAGTCTATGTTGTTGAGTGATCTCCAAAGGATTTCTCTACCTTGGAGGCGTGTCTTGGGTCGGGTATGTAGGCGGAGGTGGTGCAAAGACTGTTCTGACCCGTGAGGGTATCGTGAATAGCTAAGGTGGTCGTCTGTGGCTCCTTAATAGTTGTTCGTCGCCTCTCATCACTGCGGATATCTTCTGCTAAGTCTCTCTCTCTGTTTCTATTGGAAGTCGGCAGTGGCCTGCATTTCGGAGGTGTCTCTTGGTTTGCAGTGTTTTCCTCTCTCTGCTGGCACCAGAGAGAGGCTTTGGCAGAAACTGTCTTTGCGGTTTTGGGGCGATTTCTCTTGGTCGCTTGGTGTCAACATTTGGCCGATTCTAACATCCCAATGCCGTAGGTACTCACTTGATCATATTTGGTAGTGTGATTGGTTATTTTCTTTGCAGGTTTGGAGATTTTCTTGATAGAGTGTGGTGATAATTTCAAGCACGTCTTCTTGCTTTCCGTTCGGAGATGGGGCATTGTTCAGCTTGAGTTCTTGGCATCTTACTCATGTGAAATGTCTCGGATTCACTCTTCTCTTTCTTCAAGCACTTCAAATATGGTGAAGATTATAAGTTAGAAAAGTTCATCGAGAACCAACTACTTCAAAAGCTACATGGGAAATCCTGACATCCAAAGAAACGAGGTGAATCTCACCTTCTCATGGTTCTCATAAATGGTTGAGAATGACAAAAAAATACTCGATGATTTTGGTTACAGATTACCGGAACGTGCCATTACCTGATTACCGGAACGTGCCAGGGTAATGGATCTAGCTTAGCTAGTTAGAAATTTTTTGAATAGGGTAATTTTGTTCGAGTCGTCTTGTGATCGAAACTTTATTCCCGTGTTTTGGGCAGATTTTAATAAATACTATTTATAATGATAATATATAACCACCACCTTTAAACTAAAAAAATCTCAAATCAAAAACACAATTCTGATTCATTTGTAAATTGATACGTATATAGATATATCAATATATAAAATTTTGCAAATTAAAACTTAATATTCCCTCCGTTATATTAAGATAGACATTTTAGAAAAAAAATATTTTCACAAAGATAGACTTTTTGTGTCTTCTA
Source organism: Moricandia moricandioides (assembly GCA_905132885.1). NCBI lineage: Eukaryota > Viridiplantae > Streptophyta > Magnoliopsida > Brassicales > Brassicaceae > Moricandia > Moricandia moricandioides. The sequence goes on from CAJHQQ010001173.1 coordinate 62,114, forward strand.
TAAAAGTATTATAAATTTTAAGAAAATTAATTGACTTTAATTGATTTATTATTGGTTAAAATTTATTGAAAATTGAAAATTACAGAAAAAAATAAATTTATTATAGTGATTTAATGAATTTTTTTAATATGTATGAAAATATTAAAAAATCTATTTTTATGAAACATAGGGAATAATATGTATCATTAATATTTAGTCTAGTTGTTTGACTAAGACCATCAACAATGGTTTGAACACCCTTCCCACTTTCAACACCTTCATTTTTCCTTTTTTACATTCCACATCATCTTCTCTTTCTTCCACCTCATTTATTCAACACTCACTTCAATTTAAATCTCTACAACGGTTTGTTTTAAAAAATTCAACACCCTACCCTACAACTTTTAATTCATATTATTTGTTTTCCTTATAATATAATAATTACATATTAATAATTGACTTAAAAATTAATATAACATAACTTTTAATAATATTTTTCTTGAATTATTATACTTAGCTTACTTTTAAATAATAGAAAAATAAATATTAATAAAACAGTTAAAATTAAGAACATATTATTGGGATCTATTTAACAAAAAAAAAGATTAAAACACTAAAATAGTTAATTATGATGAAAAATGACATTTTTCTGTATCCAAACGAAATGATTGTAGTCTCTATTTATAGATAAAAAAATTCATGAATTTTGATATAATTTTTATTTATTTTTTAAAAGTTTTATTATATAATAAATATGTTTCAATTGTTGGGTGAGGAAAAAAAAGAAATCTAAACATCCAATCAGAAAGTGACATGTGGCGAATGTGGGCAAAAAAAAGAGTTTCAACCGTTGAAATATTACAATGGTGTTTATGCCATGTAGATTTACATAGTTAATACCACATTTAAAGGTTTCAACATTTGAGACTTTTTATCAACACCCCCATTGTGGGTGGTCTAACACAATATTATGAATTATGAATAGTATTTAATCATGTGAATTTTTCACTACATCTACATTTAAATTTTGTGCTGAGAATAAAATTTTGAATATTTTTTTTGTTTTGAACACCATTTTATGGGAAAAAAAAAGAAACTGTAACCAAACTTTTATTATTAAAAGAAAAAAAACTTAAAAGGTAAAGAAAATGAAAACAAAACACAAACTTTAAACAAAGTCTTATTTATTAAACAGAGAAAATAAACTAAAAAGGGTACAACAACATAAATATAAAGAGCATAATTCATTATTTGTTCATCCATATCAGTTAATCACCCCCAAATTCCATGCATAATTCATACGTTCTATGTCACTCGGTTGAAGTCGACTAACCAAAGCATAACCGAACCTAATTAAATGTAATGAATCTTCTTGTGACCACCAAGTGCTTGACGAGATTCAAATACTCTGCCACAAACATCACACATGTAACCTCGGTCGCAAATCTTCAACCGTTTGCACTTTTGGCCCGCTCGATGACCACCTAATGCCTGATACGAACTGTAAACTTTTCCACAATCATCACATATAAATTCTTTCTTACACTTTTTCTCTCTCTCAAGTACATATGCTTCATCATCATCATCATCATCATCATCATCATCAGAACCTGTTTCATAATACTCTTCAGTATGTTTTTCTTTACCTTTTGGAGTTGCTAAGAAACGATCAATAGCACTCCAATTCTCAGAATTTTTTGGCCTTTCTCCCTTAGACATTGCTACAAGGCATAAAGCAGCTTCTTCAACAACAGTCAAAGAACTATGAGACCTGGTAGAATCTGCCTCGTCCACGATCATCTTCCCCTTGTCTTTTCTTTGTTGTGCACCTTCTGCCTTTGGTGCAGAAAGTCTCTTAGTGTGAGACATCATGTGCCCTCTTAAAGCACTCGCATTCGAAAATGACTTCTTGCATACTTCACAGGTTTTTCTATCCTTGATAATTGTATACCTCATTATGATGAAAAAGGAAATGAAGGAAAAAAGCTAGAGATGTTTTTTTTTTGATTGATTTTGTTGCGATAAATGTTTGTTTGAATATGTTATTATGATTCTGTATCAATGTGATCTATATATAGCTTCAGAAAGTGAAGGAAACCTAAAAACGTACATAATTATATTCAAAAGGAGTTAACCAATTTCCATAAGTGTTTAGTTCAGTATCCTCTTAACAATTAATTACTTTATGACTATTACGCCAATTGATTAAGTAGTAAGTAATTAACTTTAGCTTAGTTAAGTTATTAACTCCGTCTCCACCAAAACCGTTTATACAAGATATGTTGTGTGGACCACATGGGTATGGTCAGTGTCTCTAAATGACCTAGGTTGGAACCCGCGTCAATTTAGGTTTACCGATCTGTGTGGCCAAATGACAGAGATATCTAATTCTCCTTGTGGGCAACTCGATGTAGCTGGCACCGTTGATCAGTCTCCCAGGGATTAGTCGGTTGGACCTTGATTCTTAAAAATAAGTAAATTATGGACCATTTTTATTAAAAATATCTCTTAGCAAAATTGGTTCTGGATTTCATTAAAAATACAGAGGTTGTTAAGTTCGAATACTTCTCTCTACTTTAATTTTTTATTCCACCCAAATTTTTTTTAACTTCCAACCCATAAAATATTCGGACCGGCACTAAGTCTTATTAATCATTTGTAAAAATATTAAAATATTTATAATTTTTTATAAATTAGTTATAAAATTAATAAAATAATATATTAAAATTTATAAATTAGTTTTAAAAGCTTATAACTCAATTTTAAATAATGCATAAATGATAAGAAAGCTTTTAAAATATTTAATGTGTTTTAGTGATAAAAACCCTCAACTATTGTTGAATCGTAAGAAAACCCCTCAACTAATTTTTCAGGATTGTAAACCCTCAACTTATAAACCGTTAACATATGTCAACATCCGTGACGAAATTTTAGACGGAGGGTAACATACATTAACAGAACTAAAGTTGAGGGTTTATTTTGTAAGATTTTTAGTTGAGGGTTTATTTTACGATTCATCTTTTGTTGGGGGGGAGTTTAATTACTAAAAACTCTTATTTAGTAGATAACATTCTTATACATCTTCATTACCTTTTGGAGTTGCTAACAAACGATCAATAGCACTCCTTTGACTCTCAGATCTTTATCTCCGTTTTCTAACTTAAAGTTTTACTCTTTGTAAAAGCTTTAAGAATATGAAGAAAACCTCATAGTTCTGAAGAACCCGGACATATGTTAGTATCTGAAAACCGTAATGTTTCTTAAATCAAGTGTATGATAGAATCCTATAGGAAAATGTTATTTTCTGCTAATAACCTAATATCTTTGTTTATATCAACCCTGACAATGAATAAGTATTGTAAGAGTAATGGTGCCTGAAACATGACATAATAGGACAATATAACAATGACTAATAAAAGAAGTTCTGATCATCAACTCAGTTTCCGTATGCTTGTTCATGTTGTGTATTCTAATCAATATAACATTGAAATACAAACGAAGAGAAACAATCCTGGTCTTTATCAAAGTCAAATTTATGGGAAATCTTATCACTTATATTCACAACCATGAGTTGAGAAGCGAGTTCAGGGAATAACTGAGTTATATTCAATCACAATATCTTTTCTTGAAGCCTCAAACAATCTGTAGTATATCAGGAAGTTTGTGGTTACAAAAAAAATAAAGTAAATCAAGACATGCATCTATGAGACCATCGACTGAGTTCAACGGGGGTGAAATATGACCGCTCAACCAAACGTAACATAGCTCATCTGCCTCCTCAACTTTTCACTTAACTGATTTGTTAACCTTCTCACACATCTTAAACACCATTTATGAAATTGTGGTTAAACATCGGAGAAGCCACTTTATATTCTTACAAAGGTACAACTTTACTAAGATAGCCTTCATAAGTATATTACACTTCTTAGCATCCTGAGAACGTTACCCAAAAGCTTGTTTGCCTCCTTCGAGCTTTACGAAACCACAAAGCTTCTAATGAATTTTAGTTTTTTTTTTTTAATTCTCCTGTTTTAGATCACACAACACATTAGATCATCTCTTTTATTAATTATACAGCATCATGATTCATGAGTCTCTTTGTTGATGATGTCCGAAAATCCACTTTAATCATTCTGAAGCTTCTTCATCTCACTCATCATCACAGAACTTCATTATTGGTGTAGATAGCCAGAGATCGATGAAGAAGATAAACCATAAATTTGGTCCTTGGATACAACTTCCATGCAGAAGATATAACTCTTTCTTGTGTGTTGGATTTGGACCCCGACAAAACTTAAAAAAAAAGAAGGAATAGCCCAGTTAGTATTTAGGTGAAGCCCAACCCATTTAGAATGTGTTCAAAACAAAACAAATTTACACTAAGGGAAAAAAGACATGTGTCAGGCTGTTATACTCTTATTTGATGACGTGTCTTAATAATAAAAAGAGAGAGAAAAACTCTATTTTATATATATAGATTAATATAAAATTTTCGAGTTAAAACTTAATAATATGTATCATCAATGTTTGGTCTTGTTGTTTGACTAACACAATATTATGAATTATTATGAATAGTCTTTAATCATGTGAATTTCTCACTACGTCTACATTTAAATTTTGTGCTGAGAAAAAAGTTTTGAATAAGCTTTTTGTTTTGGACACTTAGACGAAGTTTTTATGAAAAGACAAATAAACTGTAGCCAAACTTTTATTATTAGAAAAAAACTTAAAATCTACAGAAAATGAAAACAAAACACAAACTTTAAGCAAAGTCTTATTTATTATATAGAGAAAATAAACTAAAAAGGGTGCAACAACATAAACATAAAGGGAATAATAGTTCATTATTTGTTCATCCATATCAGTTAATCACCCAAATTCCATGCATAACTCAAAGGTTCTACGTCACTCGGTTGAAAGCATAACCGAACCTAATTACATGTAATGAGCCTTCTTGTGACCACCAAGTGCTTGACCAGATTCAAATACTCTGCCACAAACATCACACTCGTAACCTCGGTCTTGATCATTCTTGTTGCAAATCTTCAAGCGTTTGCACTTTTGGCCCGCTCGATGACCACCTAATCCCTGATACGAACTTAAAACTTTTCCACAATCATCACATACAAATTCTTTCTTACACTTTTTCTCTCTCGCAAGTAAATATGCTTCATCATCATCATCATCATCATCATCATCATCATCATCATCATCATCATCATGAGAATCTGTTTTATAATACTTTTCAGTACATTTTTCTTTACCTTTTGGACTTGCTAACAAACGATCAATAGCACTCCAATTCTGAGAATTTTTTGGCTTTTCTCCCTTAGACATTGCTACAAGACATAAACTAGCTTCTTCAACAGCAGTCAAAGAACTATGAGACCTGGTAGAATCTATCTCGTCCACGATCATCTTCCCCTTGTCTTTTCTTTGTTGTGCACCTTCTGCTTTTGGTGCAGAACGTCTCTTAGTGTGAGACATCATGTGCCCTCTTAGAGCACTCCCATTCGAAAATGACTTCTTGCATACCTCACAGGTTTTTCTATCCTTGGGAAGTGTATACCTCATTATGATGAAAATGAAAATGAACGGGAAAAAAAACTAGAGATGTTTTTGGTGTTTGTTATTTTGATTGCTTTTGCTGCGATGAATGTTTGTTTAAATATGTTATTATGATTCTGTGTCAATGTGAATGTGATCTATATATAGCTTCAGAAAGTGAAGAAAACATTAATACGCACAAAATTATATTCAAAAGCAGTTAACCAATTTCCATAAGTGTTTAGTTTAATATGCTCTTAATAATTAATTACATTCTGATTATTACATCAATTGATTAAGTAGTCAGTAACTAACTGTAGCTTATTTAAATTATTAATCACATTGTGTCATTACCGTAATCTCTGCCAAAACCGTTTACAATAAAAATTCTATAAATTAAAAATATTGAGATTTTAGTATTTTATTGATTTATATAGTTATTAATTTACATAAGAAATCCATTTTTTAGATTTTTCTATTCAAAGATATATTTTTCTAAAATGAAAAAAATATTTAATTTTAGTTTATATACATTAATTAAAATTTGATGTTTATGTATATTTTATTTAATTTTTTGATATATGTAAATTATGTCTCATATAATTTAAATGTAATTTAAGATATAATTTTACTAAATCTCATCATAATATATAAAGTGTTGATAAGTATAAAGTTACTTCTATTGTAAATGTGAAACAAACAATATAATGGTTTGTTTATAGTTATATATAGAATGTATATACATATAAATTATTAATTTTTGAATTTTAATGGGATCATATATTAACATAGAATTTTTTGAAAATTATTATATTATGATTTTATAGATTTGTATCACATTTTAAATTGGTCTAATTTGAGACTCGAGAAATTTATTGATGTATGGTGTTTACTAATTTATCGAGTTTCTACTGTATATAAAATATTTTGTGAGAGATGTAGAGCCCAAACTAGAAACATGAAAAAAAAAGCAGTAGTTAGCAATATAAAACCATGCCATTAACATCACAAAAAGAAGAAAAATGAAATCAGATCGACATAGAAGAGAAAGAAAACAATTATTTAGTAGATAACATTCTTATACATCATTTTATTTCTTAGTTTTACGCAAACATAGAGAGAATCGAGTATACTTGGAAAATATGAAAACAAGAACCCGTTAATTAAAATACAAAGAAATCCTTACACTCGGCTTCTAGGCAATCCGATGAACAAATCAGTTTCAATATTGTATATGTTACAAGCAGTGGAAGATGCATTCTTCTCACTCTATAGGTTCCTAGACTGCATCCACAAAGGCTTTTCTTCAAACTGAAATTATAACAAGTTAATTTCCTAAATTCCATGAAAGAAAAAAAATCAATAATTAGAGAAAATAAAAAAATCATGAAATGACAATTTTCAGATGTCCTTAAGTTAGAATTCAGTCAAAAGCACTATTGATCCACCAAAGATTTTGCACGAAAGTTAAGTCATAGAAGTCAAAAATTGATCCACCATAGCACTAAATCATGTTCTGTTATATAATTTTTTTTTTTGTTATATAAATTATCAAATGTACTAGTTAGATATATAGAAAGCAAAGAGTAAGTTCATGATTAAACTAAGTGAAGGGGTTGCATCAATGAATACATGCATATCTATGTACTTGGATTGTATATATATGCAGGTGTGTATACCATTTCGTGCAGCCTAGTTCTCTGGTTCAGCAGCTCTCTCTTTCCTACAATCTAGTGACATCAAACCCAAAAAGAATCACAATAAAAATTATAAATTATATTCCCCTGAAGAACCAACTAAAGTAATAAAGTAAAATTACCTCTGCTTTTAGTTTCCCCACCTCATCTTCATTTACTTTACCCTGCCAAAATTGTAGAATCCAGAATAAGCAGTTGCACATATATATGCTAGTTCGATAGCTAATCATTTAGACTCAAACGTCACATAGAACATATGTATAACCAGACAAATCCATAAATCCTCTAGAAGATCTCTAATTGTAAGATCATTATTGCTAACCACATTATGACAAACACATAAAGATTTTAAAATCAAGTAATGTATATATTAAGTTTACCTTCCTTGATCTAACAATAGTAAGGCTTTTCTCAATTTGAATAGTTATCTCGTTGAGCTCCTCCACCGAACAAGAATCTAAATCTTGCCCCATTAGCCTCCTAAGATGCATATCATCGCCTTCATGAGCGTATATAGAATCACCTATTGCATTATAGTATATATTTTCAATAGATACAGAAATATCAGAAACTAACCGGCAATGACGTTGAAGAAGTTCAATCGAGTTCATCATAATCGTGATTTCATTCTTGAGATCCTGCACATGTTGCTCGTTTTGGAGTCTCTCTGCATGAAAATATTCCCTTCTATGTATCTCACATTGTTCCATCATCTTCTTCATGCTGAGTTCATTTTCAAGATCGCTTTATCAATCATCATTATATTATTTCTAAGGATACAATTATTATTTTCCAAAAAAATGTTATCATGATCAAAAAGAACATTCAAACATATGCAAGATTCATGGATTGTATGCATATTTTTCCGAGCCTAAATTAGATACACGTTGTAGAAAAGCTTGGCCTATCTCAGGAATAGTATTAAAAACTATGAAAGATTTTCATCAATATATACCTCCACCTACTAAAGGAGAAAAGATAGCTGAACATATAGATATCAATGTATTAGTAATATATGTCTTTTAATTTGTGTAACTTGGTTTCCTATCTATACTAACCAATGATACTTATAAGCATAACCTATTATTGACCAAGACCGTCACAATTCTCAAGAGCAAAAGCATTACTTATAAGCTAGGCCGATGCACACACCTTTCCAGTACGTACCAACGATTTGCTTTAACTGTCAAACTTGGTAAACTCGAAAATGTGAAAGAAACATAAACTCTTATTCCAAAAGTTTTGGTTGGTTAATTATCTAAACCCACTCAAGTGTAGATATTGGCAATTTGCTAACAAATAATGGGAAGAGATGATTAGTACAGTTCACCGAGTGATTATCAATATATGGTTTCACATGATTATGATCAATGTTTGGGTTTGATTATCGTTAGTGGCATCATTTAAGTTTGGATTTGGTTTAAGAAACTCACTCACCTATTGGCTATTAAAGATCAACACATTAAAGAATCTTGAAAACTATCCAGCGCTTGAGTTTGAGACCCTAGCAAAAAAGCCACAGGATCTTCTCTCATACATCATGTAGGAATTTTAAATTGGTCCCATTGTACTCTAATAGTATGGCATGAACACTAGGATGTTCCAATATAATTATAAACATGTCAAGTGGTTCCAGCATGAGTTTCAAGGCATACTAGGTACAAAGTTCAAGAACACTTTTTTGGAAAGCCCTAAAATTAATTGCTCGTGCTTGAAGAAGAACTTAAATAAGTTCTGTGATTAGGTTTGAATTCATTTAAATAAAAACTACTAGTGAGTAAATAAATGACAAAAACAAAAACTTTAAGAAGGCATATTTTGTTGAAAAGTTAAACAATTAGCTAGAAATCTATAGTGTGATACATAAATAAATTAACAAAGTAAAGCAAGAACAATAGATTCATCTACTAGACTAAAGAACAGATTATAAGTATGTATAAATGCGTAGTAATTCTATTAAAAGTTTTATAAATGTTAGGTTACTTACTCGGAGCTAGCGTAATCGTATAATTTGCCTTTGTGTGAAAAGACAATGGTTGCGACTTGAGCATCGCATAGAACTGAGAGCTCGTGAGCCTTCTTCAGGAGACCTTTCCTACGCTTGGAGAACGTTACTTGCCTGCTTGTTAGGTTCTCGATTCTCTTGATCTCGATCTTCCCTCTCACCATCCTCCTGTCAAGATTAGTGAATCCCTATGAAACCCTAAATCTGAAAATATTTTTTTTTAGAGGAAAAAAAAAAGCGAACTCAATTGGATCCAAAACCAAACCAAGAAACTGTTTCTTGATAACAAGAGGGAGATCCAAAGGCAAAATCAACTGTCCACACAAAAGTCAAAGTGATAACTTCCCCATGAAAATAATGAAAAATCTGAAGAAAAAAAGAAAGAAACCAAACAAAACTCCTTTTCTAAATCTGTAAGATTCGCTTCAAGAGCCTCAAGAATAACAAAAAAAAACGACCAAGAAAATCTGTGATATTAACAAGGACAAACTTTCACAAGAAAAAAGATGAAGTGAACAGAACAAAAAGATCGATGAATACTAGAAGTGAATAAATTGAGTCATATCCCTTTGATGATTTCGTCTTTCTTTTGTCAAACTTTCCTCAAACCCTAAGTTGACTAGTCTTGCTTTTGCTCTCTGATTTGATTACTCTCAGGAAAAATAAAATAAATGTTATTTTGCAATGTTACTTCGATTATCCCACACTGCTTTGCCTGGTGAGTAAAAATGTCAATATGTTTGATTGTTTTTTAATTAAAAACTCATTTTGATCCACCTTTTAAAAAGATGAGTATATATTTTGTTTTAATTTTTTGAGAAATTTAATTTTTTATATTTATATTTTTTGTAATCATATTTATATTTAATCATTTATTAATAATATAAATAACTCAATATTATTAATATAGAAAATAATACATAAATTATAAATAGTTAAACCAATCATTTATTATTGATCATGCTTCTGTTTTAATATAATAGATATAAATTTTAACGAAGCTTAGTATTTTCTAGATTTAAATAATCTTTTATCTATCCAATTAGATTCAATTAGATATGTTTGGGAACCATTTACTAAAATCTAATCTGCATTCTATCGCAACAAAAGCCATATATATATATATATGATATAAAATAACTTTTCAAATTATTTAACTGAATTTGGTTTTTGGTCAGTTCAATTATATCCAACAAAATAAAATAATTGATTTAGTTAAACAATATGTTATGCAGAAACTAACCGTTTTAAAAGTTCTGTAAATGGATTTATTATTTACATAATATTCTTCAGTTACATGGGGGGTTTTAGTTTTATAGGTTTTGAGAATTTTGTTTTCTTCCTTTTCTATTTAGTGTGCTGGATCTCTGATCAATATGATTTGTTTAATTTATGGTATTCGACTAAAAAGTAACTATTTTCTAAGAATTCGAATGATCAGCGATAAAATAAAAAGTGTTAAATGAAAGGAGGCAGAAAAAGTGAGTGCTACTTCATATGTTCATAGTGAGCTGATACTTATCTTACTCTGTGATCATAAATATTAATATGTCAATTTTTCAGGGAAAATGAATTTTTAAATCTTCCACAATTGGCACTGAGTTTTTAAATTGTCGACTATTTGAAATCGGCACTTTTAATACACAACTACCACTCATGTATATTTAATTTTGAAGTCATAGTTAACTGTGCAAAATTAAACTTACAAAATTAAACATTAATTATTAAAAAAGAACATTAACTGTAATTAAAAAAAAAGATCGATTTTGGTTTTAAAAACCCAAAACCAATTCCCTTTTACATCATTATGAGTCAGAAGAATCTATTATTGGTGATTGAAGATCAATCAAAAGTATTTTCAATTTCAACCATTTTCTCATCAAAAACCCTTGATTGATTTTCACTCACGGTAATCGTTCGCATAAATAAAATCGATTCTAATGTTTCTGGATTTTGAAAGCAAAACTCTACCTTTTTTTTCTAGTTGCAATTAATGTTTCCATTTAATAATTATTGTTTGACTTTTTTAAGTTCGATTTTGCACAATCAACTATAACTTCGAGATTAAATATGCGTAAGTAATAGCTAGGTATTAAAAATACTGATACATTTAAATACCAATTTTCCCTAATTTCCATGCAATCACGGTGGGCTTAATATGTTATAATGGCCCTGAGCAAAATAGTAAAACTGGCCTTACTTATATAAATGTGACATAGAAACAGGCCTTGTTATGGACAGGCCCAAAACAAAACAAAAAAACTGTCTGTCAGTTGTCGGAACTCGGAAACAGAGCAATCGAAGACTCCAAAAGAGAAAAACATTCAAGTCTCCGTTAAATCCTCTGTGTTGCAAACTCGAAGATGAAAGACAGACAGAGAGGAATCTTCAGGAACAACTAACAAACACTCACGCGTGAATATGAATGAACCTCCAGAGATTCTCCTCGAAATGCTTTTTCTATAAAAAAAGATTTAAAAAAAAATAGGTGGAGATGCGGGGTATCGATCCCCGTACCTCTCGCATGCTAAGCGAGCGCTCTACCATCTGAGCTACATCCCCGTTGGTGCTAACTAAATGTAAATTGTTATTAATATGCGTTTCATGTAACAGCCCAGCCTCCAAAACCCTAACGGTCTGTCTCTGTCTCTGACTATAAAAAGGTGAAACCTCTGTACTCTCTTTCTTCATCTTAGTTTCTTTTCTTTCTGGTTCCTGATTCCTGTTCAGCTTCAAGCTTATGAGTTGAGAGAATACTATAGGATTTGTTTGGTTCTTGAGAGTTGTCATGACATATCTTATACTTTATAAGATGTGATTTGTGTTCTTGAATCTTTGTATATTATGTCTTTTTGTTAAGTGGGGTTTGTGTTATTTGCAAGTGAAGATTAAACAGACAGGGACATCAGAAATTTATCTGTGTTGACTAAAGTCTATAATGGGAATCTCTCTGATGCATAAAAACAATCCTCTTTACCTTTCAGTTTTTTTTTCAAAAAAAAAAAACAATTTTTTTTTCTTTATACTTTTATTTAAAGTGTTAGGCTTTACCAATGATGGAATTCAATTAATCATCAGATCTGATGTGTAACAACATATGTGATTACAATCTTGATGCTGAGGTTAAGCCTATCCATAATATTCATGCCTAGATTGTAGAGTCATGTTTTTAATAAGTACCTAGACTGTAGAGTCATGTTTTTAATAAGTTTGAGCTAATACTGTAATCTTGAAGACTAATAATATCAAAATATAAGCCTATTTTTTTGGTTAATTGAACTTATTGATCTGCGTTTTCAAGAACAAAGTTACATTCTTTTTATGCGGCTAATATCCAAGTTGTCTTTTGATGGTCGTTTGATTTTGCTTACAGTAGCAATGGTGCAGCTGAACGTTCTTGATTCACTTTGAGAAACATCACATTGGGTTTACGTTTACTATTTGTAGCCCAATAGTTGATTGTATATAGAACCACTTAAAAAATTAGTTAATATGAAATATTTGATTATCTAATCTATTAAATTAGAATCCTATGATTTTTTTATTTGTGATTTTTAGTTGGATCATCCCTTAACAATTTTATCAAATATATACATAACTTAATTATAACATCTTTTCATATCTTAATATTTTATGTGAAATACAAATTAACAATTTTCTATTTAAAATTCTAACAAAATCTTTTCAAAATCTTTTTCAATTTTAATTTTGTAATTAATGAATTTAAATTTAAATTATCATCAAAATGTGATTAGCAATTAAAATTAATTCAGTCTTAAAAGCAAAAACTTAACAGTCTTATAAAATATTTTAATTCTATTTTACTGATAATTATAATTTAAGTTAAATATTTGAAACTACATATTCAAAAATATTTTTTGTAGATTTTCATACTCATTCTTTATTTCAAATAAAAATAAAGATATTAATATATATATATATAATTATTAAATAATAATACTATTTTAGATTTCATGTGTTATATTTTCATTTTGGATTTCAAACATTGGGTTCATTTAAATTCTTTAGATTTCATGATATAACATATTTTATTTATACACGTAATTTATCTTCAATATGTTTAACCAATTCTATCGAAATCTATCCATACCAATTCAAGATCAATTTAGTCACTAATTCGAGACCAACCACAATGTATTTCGAAAACAATATTACTTCTACGTAATAAACAATTCACTTATATATTAATATCAGTATAAATTATATAAATATATCTGAGTGTAAGAAAAATATTAAACTCAATAAAACTAAAAATATAATATTTAAAGGAAATTGGAAAGGATGTTATTCTCTTACATTCTCATAGGTAAATTTTGGGACTGTGATTTTAAATACAATTTTGGTAACTGTTTTATTTTTAAATATTAAATACATTTATTTGAATATATATGTTTTCTTTACATAATCTTAGGTATATATATATATATATATATTGTAATCATATCTGTAAATGTTTTTGAATCTAAATGTATACATAATATTTTGAGATCCCGTATTTTACTTGAAATAAAATATTTTTATAAAAATATAAGAATAGTAGAACATATGAATTTTGTATGATAGACTACGCAAACTATATAGTGATCAAGATAGGTTCAAAACCACTGTAACAAAAAAAAATTCACTCATATTTTAGTTACATTATATATAATTAAAATTTTAATAATAAATTAATTACATTACTATTAATTTAATTTTTGTAATAAAATTGGAAACAATATCCACGCATTTGCGCGGGTTTAAATCTAGTTTACATTAATAATAAACCAATTCTAAAGTTAATTTTTTTTTAATTATAACAAAATCTGTTGAGAAATAATTTAAAAAAATCTTAATTAAATTTTAAATATTTTTTAGAAAATAACACATTAATAAATTTCGTAGTTAGTAATACAATATAATTATAAATCAATGTTAACTAAGATTTTATTATAAAACAAGAAAATAAAAATTATATACTATTTTTTATAAAATATACAAAATATATTCTTGATTATATAAATCAGAAGTGCTACATGAATTAAAGATGTAAATTATATTGAATAGGTAATTTAACAATTTTAAATTTTTTAAATTTTTCATTCAAATAAATTATCAATCATCATTAAAATTGGTTAATATCTGTAAACTATATAATAATTTTGTACAAAATAAATGTATTAACATAGGTTAAACATATATATATATATATATATATATATATATATATATATCTACAATTTTTTATTTATTTTGAAACTCTCAACAATATATTGTTTAAAAATGTTTGTATACAAAAATATAATAGTATTCATTTAATGTTCCAAACTCAAAAATAGTTGTGTAATTTTGCAAAGTTTTCTTGACAAAATATTAAATTTTGAAAATAAAGATTTAACTCAAAATCGTAATATTGAAAATTGTACAAAAGATAAAATCATAGATAATAAAAAATAACTTTTTGAAATATACCACGAAAAAACTATTTATATATGTTGTATAAAAATAAAGCAATCTAATATTTTGAAGTATTAATTTTTAAAAAATAAAGCTTAATATCATAACATCCAAAAAAGATCCGATATCAATAAAATTTACAAAAATAATATGATAGATATTGTTATGTATAAAATTTACTAAAAAATAAGGCTACATTATTTAAACAAAACAGTGTTTTACTTATAAATCCCGTAAAATACTAAAATGATATATGCTGAAGTATATTTCCTTATACACAACATGTAAATAGAAATGATCTTAAATATATTTCTTTTATATAGTATAAATAAATAAAATTTAAAATATATTATATTATATGCAAAATGCATAAATTAAAAGAAAAAAAAAACATATTACGGAAAATGTTCTCTATCTAATCATTTCATATGGTTATTTTATTGCACCTAACTCGAAAATATATTAGTAAGTAATAAAAAATAATAACAAGGTGAAATATTTTAAACAAATCACTATATATTAATAATATTAAATAAGAAATATAAACAACAATATTGTAGATTTACACAATATATAATACTAAAATAGAAATTATATATTTATAAAATTTGTAATGATATTTAATACATTTATGAAATAGAAAAATATCCGCACAGACGTGCGGGTTAAAATCTAGTTAGATAATTAAAATCAAGTGGGGTCAGCTGAACCTCCTTCCCTTGAACATGTTAAGTTAGATGATATTCTAACTTAAAAATCAATTGGAGATAAATTGAGTGGTTCATATATCTTATATATTGTTAAAGATCTTTTCCAAATACCGATGTGAGACATTTTTCCCTAATACAACATGCATTTGCCCCTGCCTCCAGTGATCTGTCAAGTTTTTCAACGAACAGAAAAACCAAGGTTTATGACATGATATATTTTTGTTCTCAGCGATGGTGTTGTCATTGGTAAGAAAAAAAATGAGTTTATTGGTTACTCTTCTAGACAATTAAAGAGTACATCATCTCTATATTTTGTAAGCTGGGATCCTGAACTGATACCACCAAGTACGTATGGACCAATGGAGGTTAGACAGCTTTTCGAGAGTACCACTGATTCGAGAACTATTCACGTGATCAGGCTTAAAAAAGACTGAGCATGGTGAAAAATATTATGCGCTGATTCAATGTACACTAGGGACACATGCAAAGAAACTACTCATGCAATCCATCGAAGTCAACACACCTTATCCTCTCAAATTTAATGAATGGAAATATGAAACTGATAGTAAAGACAAAGAAATTGATGGTTTCCCCATGAGCTCAAGTACATGAGCAAACCATCAATATCTTTGCCTTGACTGTCAATTTCATATTTTCCATTTATGAAAATTGAGAGGATAAGGTGTGCTGACTTCTATGGATTGCATGAGTAGTTTCTTTGCATGTGTCCCTAGTGTACATTGAATTAGCGCATAATATTTTTCACCATGCTCAGTCTTTCTTAAGCCTGATCACGTGAATAGTTCTCGAATGAGTGGTACTCTCGAAAAGCTGTCTAACCTCCATTGCATTCACCCTAGCCAGGAAGCCACTCACGTTAACCGTCTTGCCCATTGTCTCCTATAAATCATTGAAGAAAAACACAATTTTAGATAAGCAAGAATCTTAGAACATTATTACAAATCATAAGAAAATATCCAGAGAGATGATGACATACCACAACTGAAGTTCTAGTTCTCTACTAAGTTTGATTGTTGTAACAAGAATTAAATCCGACAGAGAGGTCTATATATATATTGCATTCTGACGATGGAGAACTCTGTAAGTGATGCTTTATGATTTAGTGACATCTTTTTGGAGAGATTTTAAGAATAAATATTCCTTGTTAAAAAAAAAGAGAGAGAGAGGGTATTAATATAGTCCAAATTTAACGACTATATGTTACTTTTTTCAATTAATAAAAATGATTTAAAATTTAATATTATTGAATCTTATATAGGTAAATATTTCATGGATTTTAAGATTTAGTGTTACTAAAATCTAATTTAGTGTTATTTTAAAACTAAAGTGGCGTTATATAATGGTGAGTTTTTTTTAAGTTTATATTTAACCATAATTTGGTATTATTCATTTAATGATATTAGATTATGTTTTAGAAATGAATGTTATCAGATCTTATATTTGTAAATCATGTGTCATAGTTCATTAAAACTCAGTTTTATTCAAAACTAAATAATTATTAAAAACCTTTGTATATGGTGTCATTTGAAATGAAGTGTAATGTAATAGACTTCATGAGTCAATGATTAAAAACAAAATCTATGATATATTATAGATAACTTGGAATCCGTACACACATAATTTTATTTAAAATGATTTCAATTTTTAATCTTGTAAATAATAAACCTATATATATAGCACATATTATAATTTAGAATTGATGATTTAATAATCACACCTAAATGACTTTGCAAATATTTCTCTATATAATCATTTTAAATTAATTCTAATTGATTTTTATGAATGACATATTTAAAATAATCCATAATATATTGCATATTATTATGAGTAACTTATTTAAAATAGAATCTAAAATATATGAGGATTTTTAATGAGGAAGTTCCATTAGGATGTTTTCAGGAGCTGTTGATTTCCGAAAACAGGGGTTAAATTTAAAAATTCACCCTATGGGTGAACCTAAGTTTTGTTCCTAACGAAAATAAATGTTATAATTGACACAAAACTTAGGTTCACCCCCGAAGGTGAATTTTTAAATTCACTTCACCTCTAATACGTAATCAAAATACCACGTAGATTAAGGAAAATAAAATTTTAAATATTTTTTAGAAAAACCAAAATAGCCAAAACAAAATAATAAGGTTAATTTTAACAACGCCAACTAAACCCTAAATCTAAACCGTAGATCTTAAATCTAAATCTTAAAACCAAATCATAATTCTTAAACCCAAACCCTACACCCTAAACCTAAACCGTTGACCCTAAATTCAAATAAGGGAAACGAATGCAAATATATGATATTTTACTTTAAGAATATATTTTATGTAGCTAAAATAACGTATATGGATATATTTAAAATTAAAATGATAAAATAGGTTTTTTAGTTGGAGTGGGGTGGACTTCATAAAATATAGGTTTAGTTGGAAATTTGTACAGGGGTTAATGTTGTAAATTTGGACAAAACACTTCTAATCTATTAATTTAGGTTTTCATTTTTATCTACTACTAACAAGTCATAGTAGGACCACTTAAATAATTAGTTAATATGAAATATTTGATTATTTACATTAATAATAAACCAACTCTAAATTTAGATTTTATTTTTTAATTATAACAAAATCTGTTGAGAAATAATCTAACAAAATCTTACTTAAAATTTTAAATATTTTTTGAAAATAACACATTAATAAATTTTATAATTAGTAATACAATATTATTATAAATCAATATTAACTAAGATTTTATTATAAAAAAAAGAAAATTAAAATTATATACTACTTTTAATAAATTCTACAAAATATATTCTGGATTATATAAAATAGCAGTGCTACATGAATTAAAATATGTAAATTATATTAAATAGGTAATTAAACAATTTTTAAATTTTTGATTCAAATAAATTATCACTCATCATTAAAATCGGTTAAAATTCGTAAACTATATAATATTTTTGTACAAAATAAATTTATTAACATATGCTAAACATATATATATATAGCTAAAATTTTATTTATTTTGAAACTCTCAACAATATATTTTTAAAAAATGTTTGCATACAAAAATACAATAGTATATATTATTATACAAAATATAATAGTATTCATTTAATGTTCCAAACTCAAAAATAGTTGTGTAATTTTGCAAAGTTTTCTTGACAAAACATTAAATTTTTAAAATAAATATTTAACTCAAAATTATAATATTGAAAATTGTACAAAAGATAAAATCATAGATAATAAAAAATAAATTTTTGAAATGTACCATGAAAAAACTATTTCTATATGTTGTAAAAAAAATAAAGCAATTTAATATTTTGAAGTATTAATTTTTAAAAAATAAAGCTTAATATCATAACATCCAAAAAATATCTGATATAAATAAAATTTACAAAAATAATATGATAGATATTGTTATGAATAAAATTTACTAAACAAATAGGACTATATTATTTAAACCAAATAGTGTTTTACTTATAAATCCCGTAAAATACTAAAATGATATATGCTAAATTATATTTTCTTATACACAACATGTAAATAGAAATGATCTTAAATAGATTTCTTTTATATAATATAAATAAATAAAATTTAAAATATGTTATATGCAAAATGCATAAATTAAAAGAAAAAAAAAACATATTATGGAAAATGTTCTCTATCTGATTATTTCATATGGTTATTTTATTGCACCTAACTCGAAAATATATTAGTAAATAATGAAAAATAATAACAAAGTGAAATATTTTTAAAAAATCACTATATATTAATAATATTAAATAAGAAATATAAACAACAATATTATAGAGTTACATAATATATAATAATAAAATAGAAATTATATATTTATAAAATTTGTAATAATATTTAATACATTTATAAAATAGAAAAATATCCGCACAGACGTGCGGGTTAAAATCTAGTTGTGTATAAAATAAAAACTGTGTATCCAGAAAATTAAAGAAATGAACATTGTATATAAATGAGTATTTTATGTTCACATCATCAGCTTTAAGCCATCCCAACTTAAATCCGTGTAATTGTACCCTACATACATTAGTAGTGTTGTTATTTAAATTTCTTTTGTTCTATTTTGATAAGCAAAAATTATATTTTCCCATAGGTTTTTTCCCCATATGGTGTTCTCTATCATAACCTAAAAAGTGGACCACTAGATGTTAGTTGTCCACTAACTATATATAAAATTAAATATGAAAGATATAAAAAAATATAATATCAGAGACAATAAATATGTTTGTTTTAACTGATGCATATTGCTTATGCAAATACATAACTTAATTATAAGTTAATCATGGTTTGAATTAAAACAAGATATAATCATTACTAATCTTGATTTAAGATTAAAAGAAAAAAATTTATATGCGTATCCATATTGAATCATACAAATAAATTGTACACGTCTAATAAAAAAAATTGTAACAATTATATTGAGAACCATTCTTCCTGAAATTGGTGTTTTATAAAATGATATGTATTAACCACGCGATGGTTGTCTAATTGTAGACGAGTTTTGAGTTGATAAATAATATGAATTTGAAGGCAATTTTATTACATTTCATCATGTGGTTACTTATTGCTTACAAAATCTTTAAATGTAGTCTAGATAAAATTTCAATCTGCCTCTCTTAAAAATTAATATGAGTTTTTTTCATAAGTTTAGAATATCCCTAAATTAATCAAAAATGAGATATATCGTAAAAAAATTTATTAAAATTACATATATCAATTGAATTGGAGTAAGATTAACTCCAAATGTTTCCCACGATATAACACACTAAAACTAAATAAATAATAAAATTCTAGGTGAAACAATCCATTCATGTTTTCTTCTCTTTAAAATACCGACAGCCAAAGAAAATTTCTAGAAAATTTAAAAATGACTGTAGAGCTTTATTTCCAGAGCAAAAAATAATAATAGTGATTTACAAAAATACATCAAAAGAATTTACAGCAAACAAATCTACAACTTAAAGTTTATAGCCAAAAACATAAAATTACAGCACATTCCAATTATCTCATATGTTCTTGTGTAATTGATATATAATCTTCATACTAACTTCTCACAGGCGCTTCGAATAGCGTATAATTATTTTTATATTAATTTTTATTTTAATAAAACATATATTTGAGTTTATTTTTTAATTTGCGAACTGATTTGATATTTGACTTTTGGTAATAATATATATTTAGTTAACAATTTTATTAGAAGTGTGTAAAATATATATATAATTTACTAAATTTTAACTCATTTTAAATATGAAATATTTTTAAAAAATTTTTATGTGTTTTCTATTTTTATAAAAAAATTAAAAATATATCTGTGAAAATTAAAATTGAAGATATTTTAATTTTTTGGCATATATGATAATATTAAAATAATTTTTTTATTTATGATAGACATGAGAACTGTATATAAAATAGTACTCAATTTAACAGTTTCAATCTGTTTTATAATTTTTAAAGTGAATGTTCTCATGTGGTTTAATATCAGATTATATTTATATATATATATATACTAAAATATGTTTATTTTTTAAAAAAATAAAAATGATATAATTTTAATATATAATTTTATTTTAGTTTATGAGATATTGATTTTAATATTTATAATAATACAGAGTGAAAATATTCTTATAAAATCATGTAAGAGTATATATTTATAATTAAATTAAAAGTATATCATAAATTTAACTACACAAGAATATTTTTGCATAAATTTTGCCATATACTTTTAATTTAATTATAAATATATACTCTTACATGATTTTATAAGAATATTTTCACTCTGTATTATTATAAATATTAAAATCAATATCTCATAAACTAAAATAAAATTATATATTAAAATTATATCATTTTTATTTTATTTTTAAAATAAACATATTTTAGTATATATATAAATATAATCTGATATTAAACCACATGAGAACATTCACTTTAAAAATTATAAAACAGATTGAAACTGTTAAATTGAGTACTATTTTATATACAGTTCTCATGTCTATCATAAATAAAAAAATTATTTTAATATTATCATATATGCCAAAAAATTAAAATATCTTCAATTTTAATTTTCACAGATATATTTTTAATTTTTTTATAAAAATAGAAAACACATAAAAATTTTTTAAAAATATTTCATATTTAAAATGAGTTAAAATTTAGTAAATTATATATATATTTTACACACTTCTAATAAAATTGTTAACTAGATATATATTATTACCAAAAGTCAAATATCAAATCAGTTCGCAAATTAAAATAATCCACCAAAAATATCATACATGAAAAAGTCGGATGATTATGTTTTAATAAGATAGATTATATTGTTTATATTTAATTAAATAAGTTTATTTCTGTTGTGATGTCAAGTTGGGTAAATTAATCAGTTTGTTATTATTTATGCTGTGATATAAAATATATTTCAATTTTAATAGAATCCGCCGTGGGAGCTCTCAGCGATCTCCCTCTCTTCGACCTCAAGGTAAGAAGATGCTTGTGCCACTCACTGCGTCTCTCTACGTGCCTTGGACACTCGATGAAGCTGATAAAGTTGTTGTTGATATCGGCACTGGTTACTTCATCGAGGTAACATAACAAATTGTCTAGAGTGTGATTAAGATTCCTTTAGCCTCGTTAATGTGTGTAGATGAAGTGGTTGATATGTAACATGGATATGTAGCACAACACTTTTTTTTTTTACATATATAATAAGCTTCTAGTTCAGACAGCGGTTTTGAATAAGCTGGTGCACACGACAACGTATCAACGCCAATCCCTGATTGCATTAAAACGCTAATTGGGCTCTTGTTGGGCTCATCATGAAAACTGGTTCATCTCATAGTGGCCCAGCTAAATATTTTCAGAATTCCGTTTTAAATTTCTTTGTCCATTTATAAGAAAAAGGAAATCGAAAATATAGAGGAAAGGAAAAGGAAAGAGGACTCTTTTATAAATAACGAAATTTGGCAAATAAAAGGATCATTAACCCTAACACCTCATTTGGAATGCTTATTTATTTTATTAAAAAAAAAGTTAAAAAACTAATCGCGGGACACCATATGTTAGTAGGGTCCACGAACAGTATAAGAAGAGCTGGTGTTTAATTAAGAGTTTTAGAAGCTGGTGCTTATGGTTTTGGTGGGTCCACCCACCTTAAGCACACTATTAAGTACTCCCTTAATGGTGCTCTTATTAACCATCGTTGTTTAAGTTGTACTTAAGGGGTGGGGCCTACTAGCAGTCTCAAAAACCAACTTTTAAATTGCCTAATTAGGTGTTGACTGGTTTTCCCGCTACCACCCGCAAACGCAGCTTTTGCGGTTGGTAGCGGTTGTTGGCGTTTTGTAACAATCATACAAAACGCAATAAATCACTTCAAATCGTTTCAAACCGCTATAAACCTCTAAAATTCAAAAGCTGGTTCCAGCTAGCGTTTGCGGTTGCGGGCGGTTGCGGGCGGTTGCGGGCGGTTGCTGGAGGGTAAATATTTTTTTTTTCAAAAAAACTATATAATAAAAAATAAAAATAATCAATTAAAATTTTAAATTAAATAATAAAATACCAAAATGTATACATTATATTGTAATTTATATTATAAAACTTTGAAGAAAAATATATCTATAATTTTAAAATAATTTAATAGTATAATTTTATAAATATAATTTTATATTTAGTATAATAATATGATTTTTAATATTATTATAATTATATAAAATATAAATATTGTTAATTTATTATCTAACCACAGCTGCATTTAGTATTTAACCAGTCATAAATATCTCGCAAACGCAACAATTTTTAACCGCTTTACCAGTCGTCCAAATCTTTTAATAACACATAAAACCGCAACCGCCCGCATCCGCAAACACCCGCAGTCGCAAACGCAACCGCTGCGGTTACACCAGTCAGCCCCTTAAGCATCTCTTTTCCTTTGGTTATTTCACTGTTCATGGGCCCAACTGATACGTGACGGCTCGTGATTGATCTGTTTTAATTTTTTTTTAAATCATAAAAAAAAAATAAACACCCCAAATGGGGTGCTAAGGTTAATGGTGCTCTAAGATCACCATTATCAAAGGTGCTGAGGAGGAGTGCTTAACAGAAAAAATTTAAAAAACTAAGTGGGTCTCACAAAAAGCTAAGTACTATTGCACTGTTTGCGGGCCTCACTAATACGTGACGGCCCACAATTAGTTTGTTTTTAATTTTATTTAAAAAATTAGAAAAAAAAAGTGTTAGGGTTAATTGGTGCTTATAAATAAGGGTTCTCTCTACACAAATTTGAAATAAGAATTTCTACGTCTTAGTTTTGCCCTCGTACACCAATGGCAGCTAACAATCCAAAGAAAGAGGCGTATCTCTCAGCCGTTATCCCCAAGCGTATCAGACTCTTCGAGAAGTTCCAAGCCAACCAGGTCGAGAAGCTCAAGTCGCTGCCACACGAGCCGATCAAGTAACTACGATCCTTACGTGTATCTTAGGGTTTTATATTCTTAAGAGATTGATATGGAGGTTTTATGTATTTAGGGTTACGTTGGTAGATGAGAAGGTGGTAGAAGGGAAGAGATGGGAGAGTACTCCAATGGATATCGCTAGGGATATTTCAAAGTGTTTGGCTAATTCTGCGTTGGTTTCAGCTGTTAACGATGAGCTTTGGGATATGAGTAGGTCACTTGAAGGTGATTGTAAGCTTGAGTTTTTCAAATTTGATAGTGACAAAGGTCGGGATACTCTTTGGCATTCTAGTGCTCACATTCTTGGTCAGGTGAGTTTTTTTTTTCTTATTATTGATTGATTAACTGAACAGATTTATTAATCAATTTAGATAAGTTATTAAAACAGTTTAAAACCCATAAATAGGATTTTAAGAAAATCGTTTTAGAAGATTGCGTGATCTTGGGTGCAGGCTCTTGAGCAGGAGTATGGATGTCAGCTATGCATAGGACCATGTACAACGAAAGGGGAGGTAAGAGCTATCTTCTTGTTTTTGCTAATTGTTACTCGGCTTCAACATAACTAACTGTCTGTGAAGACCAGTTTTGGATGTTTCTAAGAGTAGAACAAGAATGGTTCTTGGTACTCCAATGTAATGCTATGCAATGGTGGCTTACTTGTTGTGGATTTTATTTGCAGGGTTTCTACTATGATGCATTTTTTGATGGCTTGGCGCTGAACGATAATCACTTCCCTAACATTGAAGCAGGTGCTGAAAAAGCCGCTAAGGTATTGTTTCTTCTTTGTTCTTCAATATATGCTTTAACCTACATGATTTTTTATAAGTGATAGTTGAATGTAATATGTCACTCAACTCTTAAGTCATATTTTCTATTGCTCTGATTCTTTTCTATTTACTTCTTAGGAAGCGCAACCATTTGAAAGGATTGAAGTGACGAAGGATCAGGCATTCGAGATGTTTTCTGATAATAATTTTAAGGTTCCTTATTCATATTTGTCTTGTTTTGAAATTTTTTTCCTTTTCTAAACTCATACTTGTGCTGTTAAATCGTCTAGGTTGAAATCATCAAGGCTTTGCCTGCCGAAAACACCATTACTGTCTACAGATGTGGCCCTCTTGTTGATTTGTGTCGTGGACCGCACATACCAAACACTTGTTTTGTGAAAGCATTCAAGTGTTTAAAGGTGAGTTGCTTCTAGGATTTTCATCAACTACGCAGATTCTAGTTTTGTTTCTTGTGTTGACCAATATTTTTTTTTTTTCTCAGGCCTCATCAGCTTACTGGAAAGGTAGCCAAGACCCTAAAAACCGTGTGAGCTTGCAGAGAGTTTATGGGATATCTTATCCAGATCAGAAACAGCTAAAGGTACTCGTACTTCTTAAAATAGAAAATTGGTATGCATGGGCGATCTCGAGCATAGCCAAGTATAACCTCCAAGTATAACCTCCAAAATTTAATAAATAATTTACATAGAAAATAGGGAAAAAAATCCTAATAAAAACTTTTTACTAAATTGTTTATACCTCCAAAATCTCAAGATAGCCCCTGCTGATATGTTATAATATATATCGTCTTTGTCTTGGTTGTTGCAGAAATATCTTAAATTTCTTGAAGAAGCCAAAAAGTATGACCACAGACTTTTAGGACAGAAGCAGGAACTCTTCTTTTGTCATCACCTCAGGTTCGTTATAGTGTGATTCTCTCTTTATTTATATATATATATATATACTCACCAGCCACCATCCTTGATCTTTCAGTCCTGGGAGTTGGTTCTTCCTTCCACTAGGCACTCGGGTATATAACAAGTTGATGGAGTTCATTAAAGAGCAATACTGGAAAAGGGGTTACACAGAGGTTTCTTCTAAGCTCTCATCTCATGTATTGATGTTAAGTGTGTAGCGGCTAAACTAACCTTTGCACTTGGCAGGTTATAACGCCAAATATGTACAACATGGATCTGTGGAAAACTTCTGGACATGCTGCAAAGTACAAAGAGAATATGTTTACGTTTGATGTAAGTGTATATAAGATGACACTGATACTCTATACCAAGCTTCTCTCTAGAAGCTATATAGTGACTTTTTTGCAAATGTTCCTTGTGCAGATTGACAAACAAGAGTTTGGGCTTAAACCTATGAATTGCCCTGGTCACTGCTTGATGTTCCAACACAGGGTTCGCTCTTACAGAGGTGCGCCTCTGTTCCTAGTAGCCGTCCCTGAGATGCTAGAGGCCCTAAATAATCTAGGAAGGGTTTTATAAAAAATTTTTTTTTACAAATTTAGGGATCTTTCTTTATCTAAATTTTTTTAAAAAAATTGGGGGCCTTAGGCCAATGTTTCATTTGGGTGATCCATTTGACTGTGCTCAGGACCACCCTTGAGTATTGTAGTTTAAGACCATCAACAGATTTAGGAATGATTCTAGTTTTAGAAATAAAAGTTCATTTATCTTTGCTGACACCATCTGCTTCTATGATCTGTAGAGTTACCTATTAGACTGGCCGACTTTGGAGTGTTGCACCGCAATGAGGAAAGTGGAGCACTTAGTGGGTTGACACGTGTCCGACGGTTCCAGCAGGTATTATATTTTATATCATTGCATACTCATTTTTCCCAGTTTCATGTTGCATATTTGTTGTTTAATATGATTTATTTCAGGATGATGCGCACATATTCTGTACAGAGGATCAGGTTTGTGATAGACTCGTCTCTCTGGCAATGTTGGATCCCATTTTTTTTTTTGTTAATGTTAATATGTTATCAGGTTATAGATGAAGTGAAGGCTGTGTTGGATTTCATTGACTATGCCTATACAATTTTTGGCTTTACCTATGAGTTAAAGCTTTCAACGGTACTATATCTACCAAATTTTGTAGACTTTTGCATGATATGTTCCTCTAATTATTTCATGTGTATATGAATTTTAGAGGCCAGAAAATTACCTTGGAGATTTGAAAACATGGGATAAAGCTGAAAACGATCTCAAAGTAGCCCTGGATTCTTTTGGAAAGAAGTGGCAGGTATCCATCCATAAATAGAAACTCAAGTTTATTCACTAAGAGCATGTGCAAACCCTAAAAACCCCTTAGGGGTTTTTATTTTATTTTTTTATTTTAAAATAAAAAAAATAAAAAAAATAATCGTGGGTCAACACGTGTCAGTGGGTCCGCGAACAGTACAAAAATCTCTTAAGAACAACTCTTAATTAAGAGTTTTAAGAAGTGGTTCTCAAGGGTTTTAGTGGAACCCACCCGTTAAGAACCCCTCAATCTTACTCTAATCCCCATTCATATTAATATTGTCTTGTTTTTGGCAGTTGAACGAAGGAGATGGTGCATTTTATGGCCCAAAGATAGACATCACCGTTTCTGATGCACTGAATAGGAAATTCCAGTGTGCTACATTACAGGTTATGATCTCCCAAACACGGTTTAGTTTTTTTTTTTTTTTTTTTATGCATGCAATGTTTGATTATATGTTTTCTTGTCTGCTCACACCAGCTTGATTTTCAACTTCCTGATCGATTCAAATTGGAGTACTCAGATGATGACGAAGGAAAGAAGGAGAAGCCTAGACCTGTGATGATACATAGAGCAGTGTTGGGATCAGTGGAGCGTATGTTTGCCATATTGTTGGAGCATTACAAAGGAAAGTGGCCCTTTTGGCTTAGTCCACGCCAGGCCATAGTTTGCCCTATATCCAAAAAATCACAAGAATATGCATTACAGGTCTGCACTCTTTATTCGAGCACATGTGGTTCTTGTTTTGTCTCTAATAATACATTTAAAATAGGTGAAAAGACAAATCCATGAAGCTGGGTACTATGTTGATGCGGACATAACAGACAGAAAGATAGATAAAAAGGTAACATTTTTTAATGTTCTTTTGGTTGGCTGGTTTGGTAATATTGACTTGCGGTGTGTGTGTAGGTGCGAGAAGCTCAGGTTGCTCAGTACAACTACATACTTGTAGTTGGTGAAACTGAAGCTGCTACAGGACAAGTTAGTGATTGGTCTTATTCCTTATAAAGGGTCTTTCGAGCTTGACTAATTTTTGTTGTTGGACTCTTGACATGTGCAGGTGAGTGTTAGAATAAGAGACAGTGAAGCCCACACGGTGAAGAGTATCGTGGGTTTGCTGGAAGAGTTCAGGACCAAGACTGCTGGATATCAATGAGATCATACTCTTGCAAGTTCATGTTTGATTTTGTTAATATTTAAAAATAATAATAATAATAATTTGCAAAATATAGCGAGATTGAAGTGTTTATCTTTATGCCTTTGACTCAGTGTCCAATGATCATGATCTAAACATATTTCAAAGGATTTTTTTAATTATACTTCAATAGACTAGCTAATTTTCCTACCAACATTAATACATTATAATAAGTACCAGCCAATATTGAGAAGTGTAGAATTTGAGTGTATATGTATTATCGTTTCAATTCTCAATACACACAGAGTGGAAGTGTATCCATAACGTTACTGAGTTCAAAACTTATGTCAATCAGTAATGGCATAGAGATCGAAACTATATCATAGAGTTCAAGTTCCGTGTGATGTGGAGATCATTAATATAACAAAAATATGTTCGTATAAAAATTCTCAACCGTAACAACACAAGAGTAACAACATGAACTATGAATAAACAAATAAATTGTCGAAAATGCAAAAGACATGGAACTGAGATATATATTGAGTGGATGACAGGCAAACGAATCCCCAAAAAGCAACACGTCCAAGAAGATAGGAATAAATAACGTTTTAAAAAAATTCACAATAAAAATATATATAATATTCACACGAACTTGCTTCCAAGTATATATAATAAAGTGATGCTTTAGAAGAGCCAGAAGAGAAGATTCTCAAATGAGTTTGAGGCTTAAGCTTAAGCTTTTCATTGTTCATAGTGATCATCAGCATATGTTACCGATATATATATGTAATAATGTCTAAAGTTAGAAAACATATTTTGTAAAAACGACGCGTGCATCAAAAGATTTTAGCCCATGGGACATTAAACTAACTACAAGGAACCAAGACTAAGGAATATTATGGGACTTCTTAAGTTGGTTGACATATAGAATCATATATAACCTATATATAACCTAGTAGAACTAAATTATCATTGTTTGGTGGAATTGAGCTTCAGCCTAAATAGTTAATATGGTAGGCTGTAACAGACGATTGGTTTACTTTTACATTAATAGGAAGACATTTCAAACCTGGATCATGTAATGTGATAATCAGTTCACTTGTAACAAAATAAACTTCTGCTTACTGCATCATTTTTGAAAATGTATCAAGTCTCCATGGCAACATTTAGTATTTCTACTATTATTATTTTTATATATTGTTCTTTTAAAATTAGTTTGGTTTTAGTGGGACAACTAATAATTAACTAAACAGAATAAATCTTTACATAATTAAGATAAACAAGTCTCCTTAGTTAAAAAGTTATCAACTTATCTTCAACTTTTTCCTTATTCCGTTTTAGTAGAGTATATTTTTACTCACTATTTATCTCAAATTTAGAGTTTTATTCTTTCTACAATTGTTTAATTTTTCTGTAGTAATACATTTATATTTGTCTGAGTATGTCAATACAAAGAATTGAATCACTTAATTATTTTATCTACAAAAACAAATAATTATAAGACTTTATATTTTGAAAAATTGGTTGTGATTTTTGAAGCATTATGTAAAAATATAATATTTTAGAATATCTTCTGCTAGTTTAGTTCTTTATTTTTCTATATAATAATGTTGTTTGTTATTCTAAATATTATTTTTAATGATTCAATTCTTATTTTTCGTTTCGGGCATCTTTATATGTTGACACGGTACTCATCATCAGCATATGTTAACGAACTTATATATATGTAATAATGTGTAAAGTTAGAAAACATATTTGGAAAAACGAGTATATTAGAGCATCATTAACCATAAAATCCATGTTGGGGTTCTTATTTATTTTTTTGAATTTTTTAAAATTAAAAACGAATCAATCGTAAGTCGCCACGTGTCAGTAGAGTCCGTAAACAGTGTAAAAAACTATCAAAAACAGATTCTTAATTAAAGAGTTTAAGAAGTGGTTCTTAGTGTTTTAATGGATTCTATCCTTTAAAAATCCTCCCTAAGAACCTCCATTAATGATGCCCTGAGCGATACAATTTTCTTTTCTATAATGAAGGAAATCTCTGTATATGCTACAATCCAAACCGGTCCTTACTAAATTGTAGGTGTGCAGCTTTTTCTTCTTCCAACGATATGGTGTTGTTAATTTAAGAAATGTTTTCTTTTTAATATGTGAGAGGTTTCAGGAGACGAACAATAATAGAACAACAACAAATGTGGCAAACAAATAGCGGACCTACGTCGAAAATAACGAGTGGTGTTACAGTATCCCTTCAATTCTCAATGATTAACAATAATGTCTATCACTTTCCCTCTTCACTATTTCTACAGTATCCATGGCACAACTGTTTTTTTTCTTTTTGCATTTATAAAATTAGATTTAAGTTCCAGATGTTTGATATATCTATTTATTATACTTTATATAAACTGAATATTTATACATAGCATAAATATTGCACGTCAATAATGCTAATCCCTTTTTTGTGCTAGAACACTTTCTGAGGATTTTGACTTTAGCAAATAGTAAGTATTAAATAATGAATGTAATAATGGGATATTCCTAAACAGTTAAATAGTTATGTTTTATTTAAATGGATTTCCTTTTACCTTATAAATGTTATTGATACTTTTAGCTCATCTCCTCCGACCCTCCACATTGGGTCTCTTTTTTCTCCTCAGTCTCAAGAACAAATTTTTTGAGATATCGATAAATACAATTCTCCTAAAACGCATCCACATTGGATCTTTCATTCTGCTCAAGTACATATTAATAATCAAATTTTAGTTTAACGTTATAATTGAACCAACTCCAGTTTGTTTTGTAATCCTAAGATAATGAATATGCAAATATCTAGTACATTTAGGTTATATAATTTTTTATACATTTCTTCTAGTACCTAAACGCAGTTCCCTAACCAAAAGATACTTCCAAAATAAATTGTACTAGATGATTATCCCGTGTTCATGCACAGAAACAAAAAATTACGTAATAATTGAACTATAAAAATGGATAATTATTATTTTTCATTTTTTTATAAGTTTTAAGTTATTTTGTAATTTATATGTATAATAAAATTTATTATGTATCATTATCTTCCCGTATTAATAACGATTTCACATATACTATTTTTTATTATTTCAAATATTTATTTTCTATATATTGAATTACATCTATTATTTTAAATTAAACAACGATCTTTTATCATGTTAAAATTAGATTATTATTTTCTTAAATTTAATGTAGTTCAGTGCAACTTCTTATGTTTATATAAATTGGTATATATTGTTTAATAAAAAAATAGGAAACAAAAATATTATATTAGAATTTCATTATTAAACATAACTTATAATATTTTGAAAATTCATTATCAGTTGATTTTATTGATCATATTAAGAATGTTAGTTATTCATATTTAGTATATTGGATTGTATCAATTTTCTTGAAATGATCATAAATTTTTTTTTTACAATTAGACTAAATAAGAACATCTTGTTAATTAGTTTTTTTTACGTAAATATTTTTTTCAAATCATGTATAATTTGATATATATTGTTTTCAATATAAATTAAAAATTTGAAGTGTTGAAAATTTTGGTTATGAAATTCTAATCATTTAACTGGAAATATATTATAATAAGAAATCTAATTTATGCCTCATTTTTAAATATTTATTTAGTTTTAAAATAATCATAAGATATAATCATTTTTGAAAATAAGATATCTAAAATTAATAGATTTGTTTTTGTTTTAGGAAACTTAAATAATAATAAAACTAAATTTGTTTTTATATAAAAATCTATGTTTCTATTTTATAAATATTTCCTTTTTATTATTTATGTGCTTTAGTAAAAAGGAAAATTAAATTAAAAAGTTAATCATAATTTTGTTAAGAAACAGAAAATCTAAATAGTTGTTATAAATGGT
The DNA here is from genome assembly GCA_905132885.1 of Moricandia moricandioides. NCBI lineage: Eukaryota > Viridiplantae > Streptophyta > Magnoliopsida > Brassicales > Brassicaceae > Moricandia > Moricandia moricandioides. Next base: position 94,063 of record CAJHQQ010001173.1, read on the forward strand.
AATCAGAAATCATACTTTTAATTTACTAAGGGTATTAATATAATCAACCATCGTGAAAGTTATCGGGAGCGCGATACGTAAGATATTCACTTTTCAAATAAAATTGTAGAGATACCAAAATATAATAATATATATACACCATCTATTTGTAAAATTTCTTTTGTTATCAAATAATTAGCTAGTTTAAACAAATTGATGTATATAAATAATAAATAATTCACTTTTCAAAATATCTACAATAATTAGCCTAAGTATGTACCTGTATATAAAGAGGAGTATAGCTCGTAAGCACCACCATCACACAGTTCATTGCTCTTCTTCACAAGCTTCTTTAATCTGATCTTATAGAAATTATAATATTCCAAGGATATGTAGAAAGCAAAATTCGAAGTCTACTTGAAAAATATGAAAACACCTAGAAACTCTGTGGGTAAGAGTACACAAGAGCGCTTCTCGATCAGTCTCATATTCAGATGCATTAGAGTTCTCATTAACAGATCTATTTCTTTCCTACCTTTTTAGAAAATTTCCTTTCAGATTTAAGTTTCCTTAAGTATATTCATCTCTTCCCTTTAGTGTTGTTTGAGAGGTTATAAACTTTTATACATTAGTGTTCGTATATATCGAAGAAAATGTCAAGAAAGCCATGTTGTGTCGGAGAAAGGCTGAAGAAAGGGGCATGGACCACCGAGGAAGACAAGAAGCTCATCTCTTACATCCATGAACATGGAGAAGGAGGCTGGCGCGACATTCCCCAAAAAGCTGGTTAGTATATATATAGTATACATGTTTATTTAGTATTTGTTGTACGATATTTTGATGAGAATATTGTGTTTAATTAGGGTTGAGAAGGTGTGGAAAGAGTTGTAGACTGCGATGGACTAACTACCTTAAACCTGAAACCAAAAGAGGCGAGTTTAGTTCAGAGGAGGAACATATTATCATCATGCTCCATGCTTCTCGTGGCAACAAGTACGTTTATTTTATTTTATTTTTTGGTAACAAAGTACGTTTATTTTTGACAATAAGGACATATGTATATGTGTGTGGATCCTCCAGTGATCATCATTTTAGTTTCCTTTTTTGTATTACGGCAAACAAATTTCATTAGTAAAAATTTAAGACGAAAAAGTTAATATTTAATACTTCTGGAACATAAATTTTTATATATATATTAAGAAAGAACAACATGAAAATTGAGTTTGGAGATGCTTCAAAAATAAAGTCTTACTCAATAACGAAAAAAACAATCGTAGTATATTAAGATGTAAAGTATACTTCATCACTAGAAGGAGGGTCATCATGCTCCACGCTTCTCGTGGCAACAAGTACGTTTACTTTTGACAAAAAGGACATTTATATATCTGTGTATGGATCCTCCAATGATCATCATTTTAATTTCCTTTTTTTTATTACGGCAAACAAATTTCATTAGTAAAAATATAAGACGACAAAGTTAATATTTAATACTTCTGGAACATAAATTATTATATAATAAAATATATATATATATATATATTAAGAAAGAACAACATGAAAATTGAGTTTGGAGATGCTTCAAAAATAAAGTCTTACTCAATGATGAAAAAATCAATCGTTATTTCTTTCTCATGTATTCGACTAGCAGTTTTTACTAAAACTTGCAATTGTCTTTCAAAAAGATGTAAGTTTTAGAATTTCACACGTATTAAAAGAATATATTAAGTTTTAATTATTAATGTAGTATTTTTGTAATTTATTATTTTCATAACTTTTAACTAACATAATTTCAATAAATACAATTATTTTTTGGAGTTTTAAATTTACCATTAAATAATGTAATAAATTTTTAAAATATGTATTTTGAACAATTTTTTTTTTAAAACTTAAATCTTTTCTGAAGGATGAAGTTTTATTTAGTTTCAATGAAAAAGCTTCAAAATAGATTATATTAGTTTTGGTCTTCCATCTCACCTCTTTTTCTATTATTTTCTTTAGGTGGTCTGTCATAGCGAGACATTTACCTAGGAGAACCGACAACGAGATCAAAAATTACTGGAACACACATCTCAAGAAGCGTCTGATCGAACAGGGTATTGACCCCGTGACTCACAAGCCACTAGCTTCAAATACTAACCCTACCGTCACCACACAACCTGAGAAGTTACATTCCCTAGATGCATCTAGTTCCGACAAGCGATACTCTAGGTCGAGCTCAATGCCTTCCATGTCTCCTCCTCTTTCCTCTAGCTTCAACACGGTTTCCGAGATCACCACACCAGTTCATGGCAGTTCCTTGAGTTGCAAGAAAAGTATTAAGAAATCGAGCTCTACATCAAGGCTCTTAAACAAAGTTGCGGCTAAGGCCACTTCCATGAAAGATATCTTGTCGGCTTCTATGGAAGGTAGCTTGAATGCTACTACAGTATCATATGAAAGCTTGACCAATAGCTTCCCTGAGCAGACTCGCAATGAAGAAGATAGTTCCAATGCTCTCGCTGACTTTGATCCCTTTTCTCAATCATTGTTGTACACTGAACACGAGATACATGCTACTGCTGATCTCGATATGGATCAGGGTTACGATTTCTCATATTTTCTTGAGAAACTCGAGGGAGATGACCACAACGTGGAGCACAATATGAACGTCAAGTATGGTCATAATGATCTTCTTATGTCCGAAGTCTCATCAACTAGCGCTGGTGATCAAGACAATATGATTGCAAACTTAGAGGATTGGTCAAATTATCTTCTTGACCATGCATGCTGGTTTGATATATGACACGGACTACCATGTCCTCGAGTAGCAAATCAAATGAACCTCCATATCAAAACGGCACGGTTTCAAACTATTTGCAACTTACCTGAACGAGAAGTTATCTATATGTATGTATTTGTTATTTGGATTGTTTAGTATATATCCGAGATCTCATGTTATATTAATCCCTATGGTTTATGTTAAATAAGGGTTAATGTTAGGGCTTCTCTAACACTGAGAACCACCGTGCATGGTACCTCACGTCACAATGTTTCATACTGTTTATTATAATAAAGGTTGTTTAATACTCCCTCCATTTTTTAATACTTGAAGTTTTAGAATAGTGTACAGTTAAGAATTTATTTTTGATCTAAAAATGTGATTAAAATATAAATCAAAAATTATTAATCAATTATAAAATAAATTATAAATATATTATTGGCTACACAGTTTTTGATAAAATTAAAAGTTACATTGAAATATAAAAAATCATCTATTTTAAAACATCAAAATTTCCTTAAATAACATCTATTTTAAGACGGATAGAGTATTTTTATAGTAGCCATGCATTATCATTATTCTCTTGTTAAAAGTTAAAGTCCATTATTCTAATCATCAATCATGCTCTTCTTTATGATGATAGCAGAGTGTTTCCAACTTTCCATGACATGAAATTGGTGGTATCTTTCGTTGGATTGGAACCGATCGACCACAAGAAAAAGACGTTTCAATAAAAAAAATGTATCTGTGGTCCATAATCAAGTAGATGAATTAGCTAAATATCAAGATGTGAATCAGGTAATTGGAAGGAAGTGTGATCCGAAATTTTTTGTCTAATTAAAACACCAATCGTAGTAACCATGTAACCTTTTAATATAATATAAAGTATTTATGTGAAAAAATTGAAGACTGCTATTCAGGGGCGTGCACACAATGTAAAAATTAAAACACTTGTCTTGGGCTCTATGATATTGTGAAAATTTTGGAGGCCCCCATTTCTTATAATTTAATTGATAATACTAATAGAATATATGTATTTTGTGTTATTTTCTAAATTTATAATTTCATTTTCATAAAATTAACATAGTAGTATAGCAATATCTAATATTTGATAAATTATTGTTTAAATATAACTTGAATTTTTTATTTAAAAATTACATTATTTTAAAAAAAAGTATATTGATTTTTTTATTTGCCTTAGGCCAATTGGAGGCCAGGCACGCCAATGGCCGCTGCTGCTATTATACAACAAAATCAGCCCTATGTTTTTTTTCTTTTCTAAATGCAAAAGCACCTCATTAATTAGGATGGGCGTTCGGATACCCGTTTAGGTTTGGGTCAGGTATTTTGGATTTTCGAATATTTCGGTATAAGGGTATAGAACCCGCTCGGATATTTCTGTAGTTCGAGTCGGGTTCGGATATTTTTAGTTCGGGTTCAGTTATTTCGGGTCGGGTTCGGATACTTAGATTTTGAAAGAAAAAATCATTTTTAAGTTTCTTTTATTTAAAAAAGAGAAATTACTAAAAAAACACAAGTTAAGTACCACTTTTCAAAAATACCCTTAATCAAAAATATATTAACATTTGAGTTTACACTTTAGTGATTATTGTTTAGGGTTTAGTGTTAAAGAGATGAGGTTGAATTTCTCAATGTTTTATAAATATTTAGAAAAAATAGTGTAGTCTATTTTCATCATAAATTTAAGGTGTTTTTGAAAATAGTCATTCATTAATGGTAAATTTGAAAAGTGGAATCGAACTTGTGGTAGAATTGAAATTTCTCCATTTAAAAATATAAATTTAAGTTAACTGTTTTTTTAATTTTTTAATAGACTGAATGATTAATAGATTTGGAGATAACATTTCAAAAATAAAAAGATATTGATTTGGTTATTATTATTTAATTTTTGGATGTAACTTTTGTTAATATAAAATAAAAAGCTTGGCATGCATTTTAAATGAATACCAAATCATTTTTCTATAATTATATGTATATTATATGATCTTAACGTATGTGTAACCTCAACATAAATATTTTAAATAAAATGAAAGCTGTAAACTAGAAATCTAAGGTTAAGTATACTTATGTTTGGTTATTTTCGGTATTCATTCGGGTTCAGATATTACCCATTTGGGTTCGAATATCCACTCTCTCCTAAATCAATACTCATTCGGGTATTTTGCTATTACAGTTCATATTTCGGTTCGGATTTTTTGAATCAGTTCATATTCGGTTAATATGCCCAAGCTTATCATTAGCTATGATTCTTCGATTCTTTGATTTATAGTTTTCAGTTTTCTTAATTATATGATTTTCCATCTTATTTTTTTCAGTATGTAGGACTATTTCAATATATATTACACTTCTATATATCTTTGTATTTACATAAGCAACAAAAAAAGTATTTACATAAGCCTTTTAACAAAAAAATATATATTGTATTTACATGAAAATACCTCAGCCCTAGTTTTTCTGAGTGTTTCTGTGAAGTCTTACTCTCCTTTCGCAAATGGCCTCTTGACCCACTCACACTCGTCCCTCAATTAAATTTTGTTTTTTATGATTCATAAAGATGCCGTTAGGATCTTACAAAGAGGCAACTTATTACAAGACTAAAATCATAAAGCACTCCACCCCATACCGTTCTGATGTGTCGTTTGCGTCGACGATCGTCTCTTTCAGTAATCTCTATTTTTTTTTTCTTTTATGAGTTTATCCCACTCCTATTGGCTCATGAAATGAGAATTTTATAGTACGTATGATAATTTATAGTAATACACACACGAATGAAAACAAGTAAATTTCATGCATAGTGACATACTTAATTATGAGTTATAGCATGCATTACTAATAATGTATATAAATAACTCCAATCATCTTAAGCCTAATTTTCTAGTCGTTTTTGGTCCTTTTTTCTTAAGAAAATGGTATTGAGTCTAAAATTATATATAACCGGTTACAAAATAAGATTAAAAAACTTATAATGAGATAAAGTATGAAGATTTTCATAATATTTGAAACCTATAGCATACAAAATAATTTAGGCAAAAATCTAAACAAAAATGAAATGATCGGTTTTGTTAATATGTTTTAAATATAGTTTTGTTTAATATGTACAACCGACTATTTATGTTTTTGTTTTTTTTGGTATGATTTTCCGATTTTCTATTTTTTGGTTACTGACACATTTTTTTGATCCAAACCATCATGTAATCACTTAGCAATGGGCTCTAAAATAATCTACCTGAGCCCGATAGGCCCATACTAATGGGATTTACTATAATTTTATTATCATTACTCAGTGCAAAATCATATTTTGGATACACAAGTCAGCAATAGAGAGCCAACCGTTTGGGATAAAGCTCCACTGGATCAGAAGATGAAGAAGGCGTTGTCCACGAGACCGTAATCACACGTGGCGGAACAACAAACAATCTTCAGATTTTCACAGTTTTTTTTTCCTTCCCCGGAAAAAAAAGAACCAATTTTTCTTCATTTCTTGGTTGGGTTGAGAGGGAGAGACAAAGAAGAGGAAGAGTCAAAAGAAAGATATAACGATTTGGTGGTGTTTCTCTCTCTCACTACTAAACCTTAAAACCCACCAAACTCTTTTTGAGTTTCTGTCTGAAAGAAGACATGTCGAGCTCATCATCTGTTTCGTTGTGTTGTTCATCAACCCAAGTCAATGGGTTCGGTCTTAGGCCTCAAAGGTCTCTCCTTTACCAACCCACTTCCTTTCCTTTCTCCAGGTACTCTTCAGAACATAGTTCATTACTGAAAGGAGATGTCTTTCATGTGTTTGTGGATATGATTGAGAGAGTAAACATTATCAGTTTTGTTCACATATCTTGATCTGTATTAGATGTAATTATGATCCTTGGACAATATATATGTATTGTGGCAATCTTCCACTTGTAAAATAGCTTTTAGGTGTGAGTTATGTTCATTACAATAATCTGCATCAATCTTGCATTGACTGTTATCCTTAAGTCACACACTTTGGTATGTAAACTTATGTCAGAAGAAGAACTCATGGTGTTGTGAAGGCCTCAGCTCGGGTTGATAAGTTTTCGAAAAGTGATATCATTGTCTCTCCTTCGATTCTCTCTGCTAATTTCGCCAAACTAGGCGAGCAGGTTTTGTTACTTCCAAGGTTTTAATGACTTACTTGTCTTTGTTTTGTTCTCATTTTCACTCATTTGTTTGCTTTTTTTTTAAAGGTGAAAGCAGTAGAGTTGGCAGGTTGTGATTGGATCCATGTTGATGTGATGGATGGTCGTTTTGTTCCAAACATCACAATTGGACCTCTTGTGGTTGATGCTTTGCGCCCTGTGACTGATCTTCCCTTGGATGTTCATCTTGTAAAGCTCTCTCCTTATTCTTTATCTCTATATATGGTCTCTTGTTGTTTAGGTGCGTTTCGAGTTTTGAGAGTTTTCTATAACCAGATGATAGTGGAACCAGATCAGAGGGTACCAGACTTTATCAAAGCTGGTGCAGATATAGTCAGTGTACATTGTGAGCAGTCATCAACCATCCATTTGCATCGCAGTGTCAATCAAGTACTGACATTTTCTAGCTTCCTTTCTTAATTATTTTTGCTTCTGGTGGAATATTGTTCTTACAATTAAGCTTACCTTGTGGTGATGTTCAGATCAAAAGCTTAGGTGCTAAAGCTGGAGTTGTCCTAAACCCTGGAACCCCATTGAGTGCAATAGAATATATACTGGATGGTGAGCTTTTATTCCCTCTTTAACACTGCACTTACTTTGGTGAGGGGTTATTCTTATTAGAGTATCATTTGTTGCTGGAATCAGTGGTCGATCTGGTCTTGATAATGTCGGTTAACCCCGGGTTTGGTGGACAGAGCTTTATAGAAAGCCAAGTGAAGAAAATCTCGGATTTGAGAAGAATGTGTGTTGAAAAGGTATTGATATAGTAACTGCTGCTCTAGTGAGAGCTTATTGTTATCATTCTCTCCTTAAAAAACGTTGTGCCTTGTAATTAGGGAGTCAACCCATGGATTGAAGTTGATGGTGGTGTCACTCCAAAGAATGCATACAAGGTGAAGCTGGAAATCTCTTTTCCTTTTCTCCTACTGTGCCTTAGAGATCTCTGGATTTTGAATCTTTTGCGAGTTGTAATAGGTTATTGAGGCTGGAGCAAATGCTCTAGTAGCTGGATCAGCTGTATTTGGAGCTAAAGACTACGCAGAAGGTATAGACTTTGAAAGTTATATACTACTTGCTCAGTTTATGGGACAGTAATCTTTTTGTTTGTTTAAAAATCTGCAGCTATAAAAGGAATCAAGACCAGCAAGAAGCCTGAAGCTGTGGCTGTGTAATGTGAAGCGCTAAGCTAAACATACTCTGTTAATCTTAGGTTGGTGATTTTGCCTTAACTGAATATCCATGTTAAGTATAGCTTGAGATACACATGTTTGATCTGAGTGGCAGTAACTCTTGTTTCAGGATAAACTAAAAAGGTTAAAAGAAGATCACTCCAGATGTTGTTGTCATTCACCAGTTTCCATTCAAAAGAAAATCCATAAGAGTTGCTCTACAGTGTCAATATAGTTCATATATATACTTGTGTACCATTGTCCAGATTGTGGATCTGCAGATTCTATACATTGTGCAATGAAACACTATAATAAGAAGTGAACTGTTACATATTGTATTTTTGACTTTGGGAAAATGAAGCATGTTCATTTGTCTTTTAAGTTATGGAACACAAGACTCTTTTTACCTTTTCCATGAAGTGATTATACATGTTAAAACAGATGAGTGAACAAAGGAAAAACAAGAAGATTCAAGGACATGACGCTGGAAGAAGAAGAATGGTTTATTATAAATTGGTTGGCTCATCTCTCTTTTCCTTCTTTAACATCCAACCCACAATTAATTTACAAAAAATAATTGTATGATATATTAAAATTATATGATATATATATGGACCTTATTTGAGAAGCCTCATTCAAGAATTGGTGGATCATTCAAGAACACATCATCAACTTCTTCCAAGAAAAAAGATAGCAAAACTACAATGAAGAAGACAATGGAAGATCCAAGAAAGATCATGAGAAGATCAATACACACTTTCCTCCAAAACTACCACCGTGCCACCACCGCAGCAGCCATTGTCCTCCCTTTCTCAGCCGCTCTCCTCCTCTCTCAAGCCTTCTTCTCTTCTTCTTCCTCCTCCTTTCACGTGAGGTTAAACACTCTCTTCCATGGAGAGGGTTTCTCTTCTTCTCTTGATTTCTTCAACCTTAAACTCTCACAAACCCTTTCTTCCTCTTTACTCACTCTCCCTTTCTCCCTCACTTTCTTCCTCTTCTCCAAAGCTTACATCATCAAACTCCTTTCAAACAATCATGACTCTGTAGCTTCCTCAGTTTATTACCTTCGTCTTCTCAAAACTTACGTTTGTAACTCTCTCTTCCTCCTCTATGCAAACGCCTCTGCTTTTGCTCTGTTCTTTATAGCTTCAAGAAACTTCTACACTATATTCTCCTTAGCCTCAGCGCTTATCTACTCCATCATCATCGCAAACGCCTTTGTCATCTCCAATCTAGCCTTGGTTTCATCAACATCCTCTACCACCTCAGGAGGATACACCACACTTCTCAAGGCGTGTCTTCTCATTCGTGGGAGAACTTCAACAGCAATGGCTCTTTCTCTGCCTACCAGTCTTGGCCTAGCAGGAGTTGAAGCCTTGTTTCAGTACAGAGTAGTGAGGTCTTATTACAAAGGAGATAGAGATATCACTTTGTTAGCTATAGAAGGAACGTTCATAGCTTACTTATATGCTCTCTTCTTGGTTCATGACACCATAGTGAACGTCCTCTTTTACCAAAGCTGCGTCAAGAACGATGAGGATCAAAAGATTGGTAGAGAAGAAGACGAGTACTTCATCAGAGAACATGAAGATATGCATCAAAGGTCCAAAATGTTTCCAAGAAATCCTGTGATCGTGACAGAACTTTTTAGAGAGTATTGATTCTTTAAGGACAAAAACAGAAAGAGAAGAAGAAGAAGATGTCACATTTATCTTGAAACAGACAGCAATATAAGTTTTGTTTTCTTTCAATTAAAGAGTTTTAACAATATGTTGATATTATTATGTTAATGATTCTGTTTACACTAAAAAGGACAAAAGATAGTGAGTGGTCTTTATCACTAATCTCTCTACTTGAAGTTGTGAAAGCAAAAAAGTGCTTTAATACAACACTAGCTAGTAACATGCCCCTTCTGCGGAATGAAATATTTAATAAATGTAGGTTAGGTTGAAAATTATGAAGTTATAATCATTATGTAAAAGATACGTAGTTTACATTTACGGGACGTAATAAAATTTAGGAAGTTTTTTTTTTTATTTTGATTAACATTTATATTTGTGTATACATTTGATTTTTACATTTGATCAAAAAAATAATTGATTGTTTATCATATATATAAAACTACACTTTAAAATTTAGATCATAAATTATAAATTTATGGTTGTTTTACAGGTAGTTTGTTAATATATAGTTATAGTAGTGTGAGATGTTTTGTATATTATATGTATATGAAGCCTATTTTGTATTTTATGTATAATTATTACTACTAAGTTAAAACGCGTTTTACCATATATATATATATAATTTCTTATAACTTTCTTAGAATACGGATGTAAATATAATATATATATTTTTTTTTTTCAAAATTATTAATAAATAATTAGGGTCATCCTTTTTATACAAAAAATATAATTGATTAATGTATGTAAAAGTATTTTTAAAAGAAAATAATTATCTTTTTCACAAAGGAAACCAACATTCAATATATCTATATATTTATATATATATACACATAAATAAAAATATTTATCTATCCAAATTTTATTTTTTTTCAAACTTCACAACACATAGCACTGAATGTTGACCATGAAGCTAGATAGCTTCAATCATCCCTAAATTCGTCCTAAGTGTATAAGAATCTATAAGATAACTAAGTTGTAGGAGTAAAGTAGTAAAGTAATTATAATTGTACACAGTGTTGCGCATGTTTCTTTTCATTGATTGACACAACTTCAAGATGTGTCACTTAGATGATATGTTCGATCACATATGGAAGGTTAAAATACAAAACTTTGAGAACCATGGTAGTTAACATAAAAACATTAATGATTATTTAAGAATTTAGTTTAATGATTATATAGTTACATAGTTACTAGGCCAAAATTCAGGTTAAAATTCATTCGTTCGACGAAAACTTGCTCTCATCGGCTTTCTCTATTTTTTTTGTAATATCTAAAAATGATTAAGAAAAACATAGTAAACATCCATACAACCATCGGCCTATTATTTATGAACTTATTAATATGTTTAAGTTTTATAACTTATAAAAAAATAAAGTGCATCTAAACAACCATGCATGCATACGTGAATATGATTATCATCATCAACATGAATCCAACACTTGAAGGTTCATTTTGCTATATGCCCACAATCTTGGATACATACGTTAAATTCACTTCTCTTTATATATGTCTGCAAACATATACATGAGTTGAATTCATTTATATATAACAATTCTAGATAATCTTGATAACCAATAAAGATATTAATAATAAATCAATTTAACTATAAATTTATTATTAGTTATAAAAATAATTAGGGCTGGGCATATTACCCGAAAACCCGAATCGGAACCGATCCGAAAAAACGGTTTGGGTTGGATACGGGTAATGTCATTTTACCCTATCAGGTCTTGTTGTGGAGGCTCCGCGGGTCTTGGATCCGACCCGACCCGAACCCGAGACCCGATAGGGTACCTAAAATACCCAAAAACTTCTAGTATATGTTAGATATATATGTGTATTTTAGTATATTTTTGGTATTAAAGATATTTTTTAAGTTTCGGGTTTGGCTTTTTTTGGTATAGTTTGGGGTTTTATGTAAAATTATAGATTTTAAAAAATATAATTCAATTAATCGAATAAATTTTGGGTACTTTTCATGTCTTCGAGTCAAATTTTAGGTAAAATTTTAGATATTTTGGACATTTAAACTATTTTCAGATTTTTATGTGTGTTTTTGGGTATTTTCGGGTCAGAACCGGTAGGACCATAACCGAACCCGACCCGGATCCGAACCGAATTATTTTTAATTACCCTATTGGGTCTCACATCTAAGACTCGAACCGACCCGGACCCAACAAGACCCGAACCGAATCCAAACCGACAAATTCTAATTACCCTATTGGATCTAAATATCTAAGACCCGGACCCAACAAGACCTGACCCGAACCCGATACGAAGACCCGAATGCCCATGCCTTAAAAAAATCTAAAATTTGCTGATAACATACTGAAAAATTTAAATGGTTTTATTCAATAATACATTGATTAATTTTGTAATTAATAATATACTATTATTAATTAATGTTAATTAAATGTTATTATAAATGTCGTTGGTCCTAATTCACGATGAGACAGAATGGTTAGTTGTGAAGATACAAAGAGCTAGCTTGCACCCTTGGTGGATGTTAAGCCTCAGAAGAGTGTTGCTAAGCTCAGCTAAGCAAAGCCCAAGTCATCGCTCAAGAATGTACTCTGCTTTTGTGGCTCCTTGCCTAGGCCATAATTTAACATTTGTTTGATCTTTTGTACATTCATGTTTAATGAAGACGTCCAACGACAATAGTTAGAAATTGCAATTAAGTTTCATAGGCGAAATGTTTCTTTTATGAGGCGTAAACTACAATTTAGCTAAACAAGAACCGTCTCACTTACAATAAACACAAATAAAATCAAAAATAATAAATTTCGAAACCATTCCTTTTTGCTTCTTCTCAATACTAAAAAACCACTTTTTATCTAATTATCACGTCTCGGTTGCCTTTTGCGAGGACCAGCGGTTTCATCCTTCTTCTCTGTCTCATCTTCACTCTTTGAGCTCTCTCCTACTTCTGGTTTCTTCTTCTTCTCCACCGTTGCCGCCGCCTGTTAACAAACCATTAGCTCTTCCATATTAAAACGCCACGAAAATAATTAACAGAGAGAATATTTACCTTTTTGCCACCAAAGATAAGCTTGATGAAGAGCGAGAAGAATACTACGACAATGGAGACAAGAACACCAATTGTTAAGTTTGGTTGTTCCTCAGCTTTCTCAATCAGTTCCTACAGAAACAAACCATCCCTTTAGGTCCAGTCATCATCATCATAACATGCAACAAGGTAAAGAGAGAGAGAACTGACCGTGATCTTGGACTTGTATGCACTTAGGAAAGATATGTCTGCAACCTTGTTCAAGAGGTCGAACACAACCTTCTGCAAACATCATTCACATATCTTTTAAGTATCATATATGTAATTATAAAAAGGTTTAACTGTTCTGGAATATCAATTTTACCTGGTAGCTCTTGAGACCATCTGCAGAGGCAGCAGCTTCCTCTTCTGCCTTTTGTTTCTCTTTCTCAACATCGAACTTTGGTTTCCATGTTGTCTTTCTATAAGTCTCAGCCACCTTCTCGTCTTTCGCTATCAACATGTTGTCAAACAAGATACCGTCCTGCATCGTCCAGATCTCTATACCGATGGCTGCAATGGGTTCGTAATCAGGTCTGTCTAGCTCGAAGTAGTCAGGGTTAGGGATGTCTCTGGGTTTCCAGATTCCCTTGTAAGCAGGGTTATCTATCATAGGTGCACTCCATTTGCCCTTGTAAGCAGGATTCTTCTTCATCGGTCTCTTCCATTCACCACAACCTGGAGCTGTTTCACACTTGGGGTTGTCAATCTTTGGAGCCTCCCACATACCATCTTCCTCATCATCCCAATCTTCAGGTTTGGTTGCCTCTGGGTCGTCGACCTCCTCGGGCTCATCATCTAACCATCCTTCGGGTTTCTCAGCTTCCTCATCTTCAATCTCCATGGGTGCATCCTCGTCCCAGTCGTCAGGCTTTACAGCATTAGGATCAGGGATCTTGGCTCTCTCATCCCAGTCTTCTGGTTTCTTGTCTTCAGGGTCAGGGATGGTCTTTGGAGGGATCAATGCAGGCTCAAAGTCTTCCCCTGAGAGTAAATTAGCCTTCTTCTTCTCCTCTCCATCAACCAGGATTCTAACCTCGTTATCTGGCTTCAAGATGGCGGTGTAGACATGGGAAAGCTTGTCATAGGGAACAGATGGAGGGAACTTGAGATGATGCTCAACGTACTCGCCACTCTTGGGATTCTTGTGCTTCAAGATGAAATGCACTTTGTTTGTGGCTCCACATTTGTCAGGCCCAAACATGATAGAGTAAGGAGATTCACTATCGAACCCCTCAGGCGTCCATCCAGCTTCCTGAGGACGGAGGTATTTCAAGTAAGCACCACCACACTCAAGCCCCTCCTGGAAACGAACCTCGTACTGAAGAACAATCGTTCCGTCCTTGAGGTTTAAAGGCTCGTCAAGCTCTTTCACTATACCATACTTGCGAGCCTTCTCGCTTACGAGAAGTCCATAATCATCATGTCCCCCACTCTTCGCATGCTTCCACACACCTGAAACAGATAAGCCGTCTTAACAAAGAAGCTTCTATACATTATAAAACCAACCAGTCAACATCAGGTGACAAATCTATACTTCCACAACATTCTGATTTGATTCTTTTTTTCTAATACCAGGACGTAATGTAATATTAGATTCCTTCCACCAGGAGGATGAATCCCCAAACTGGGACCTTAAGCACAATGGTCAAAGTTTTTTTTCCAGTTGAACTAATAACCTCTGGTAATTTTATTAACATGTGCATATTCATATACTTGCATATAATAGTTGGTTTAAGAGTTTATTATCTTACGTATGACTTAAACCATTTGGTTATTTCTGCTTTATTTAGTTAACACTGTATATAAGATCTGTAACAAACTTTGAGATCATGAATGAATCAACATCAAGAAGACTAATATGGTACTCACTCCGTTTCATTATAAGTGTCACATTGACATTTTTCAAAGAGAACATTGTATAATAGACTAATATACTTTTGTTTAATACATGAACAATTAAATGAAAAAAATTTAAATAAAAATCTATTGGTTATTCAAAAGAGTAAAAGATAAATTTAATGTACAAAATTACAATATGACACTTAATATGAAATTTAGAGAATATCAGAGATTCTAAATGCCTTAACCAACTATTAGTATGCAAGTATATGAATATGAACATGCTAATAGATTCCTCGCAAAACATTACAACGAATTTCAATAACTCAACTCTAAATCATCATTATCCACGCAGATCAGAACCACATACTAACTACAATTACGTTCCAGGGAGTTTGAAAGATATACAACAATACCTTCGTAATCACCATTCTTCGAAACGATCCAGCGACCATCGAATGGCTCATCGAACGATTCATACAACACCTGAAGAGAAAACAAACGAACTCAGATCTAAAATCTTCAGATCTACTATACAATTCAAAAAACATTTTCCGAGAAAATCGACATTTACCGTATAATCGTCGCAGTAGCAAAGCTTCTGAAGCGAAACGAGAGCTAAGATAAGAAGAAGGCCGGAGAATAGTTGCCGGTCTCTCATCATCGGAATCGTAGATCGGAGAAGAGAGTTAGAATGTATTTTTTTTTTCTTAAGCTTTTAGTTTTTTTCTGAGTGATTATATATTTAAATCCCGTAGACTCGGTCTAGTGTGTCAATTTTGTTGTTTCCACCAATGATATCTCTCGCCACGCGTTGATAGCCAATAGAAAGACGCCACGTCATACAAAAGTGATGTCTCCTACGTGCATGGTTTATATTGCTATTTATGTGCATATTTACGGCTAGTCTAACGTACGTATTGGGCTGGGCCTACTAATTAAATTGAAGTCTTTAACTGAGAGAGAGGCTTAATAACCTGTAAGTCCACATACCATTGACAAAGCGAACTTCTTACACACGTAAGATGGTGTAAGATGGAAGAATACAAGAATCAAAAGGGAAAAATCCAATACACAGACTAATTTCTATTTACTAACAAAATCTACGAACTATTTTGGATTCCCGTTTAATACATAAACTAATTTATATTACTTATTAAATATACAAATTTTTGAAAATCGCAGATTTTACACATTTTTTTAGACGACATCAACTACATTTAACGGACTAAATCCAACTATATAATAAAGTTACTATATTTTAGAGTGAAAATTATAGAGTACCACTAGAGATATCTTTAGCAATTTGTTCTTGTGAGGTAAATTAATTTATAGTTTAATTGTTTTTCTTTTCCTTTTGTAGTTTAAGTAAGCTAAAATTTCAAAGCACTTCACATTTTAGCTGTATATTAAGTATTTTAATAATAATAATAATAAGATTGAAAATAGTGCAGTAATAGAGGTTTAGAACACATTATTCATTCTTTTCAGGATTCTAAAACTCCAACAGTTAAATAACAGTGGTAAGAACAGTATGCTATATAACAGTCGCAAGTCTCAATGATGAACAAGATGCTATATCATTATAATAACTATACATATATAATAATGTACAAATGCTACAAATTAACACACACAAAAATTGAAAATGAAAGAAAAGACAAAGAAAAGGTAAGAGGAAACTGAGAGGAAAAGGATAGGGCTGTGTGAGAGAGACAGTCAAATAAAACAGACTGAGCTTTAAAGTGGCAGACCCTCAGAACTCCGACTTGACCTGTCGTTTCCTCATTGCCTTTCCACCCTAAAGTTTTCTTATCAGCTCTCAAACGGCTTTGCTTTGTTGTGATCACTGTTTAACAAGACTTAGGGCATCCACATCAATGAACCCTCCCTTGGAGTTCATCTTTTCTTTTATTATTATTAAATTTTTTTATTTTATTTTTTTGTTTTTTTTCTTAAAAAAAAAAAAAGATAGACTAATCGTGGACCGCCACGTGTCGTGGGGCCCGCGGAACAGTGGTAATACGGGTTCACCAGAAAGAACTCCAAAGCAACAGGTTCATCACTGTTTATCTAGAAAACTGTGTGAACCCCCTTATGAACCCTCAATGTGCATGCTCTTACTTACCTAACTAGGATGGTTCACTCCAATATCTTGTTTAATTTAATTTAATTTTTCTGTTGTGACTTATGGGTCAGACGTTCTATTTGAGCCAAATGTTTAGTATTGGATGAACAATCTTCTGTTTAGTATGATATCATTCATTTTAGACATAAATTCTCACAGATTTGTTTTTGAAATGTTTCTTTTTTTCTTAGCACAACTTACATATTAAACTTTTTTGATATAGTATCCAATGTGTGATTTTGATTACTCATTTATTTTGATAGTTTAATTGTTTTAGGGTCGAATAAATTTT